>JARPMJ010007510.1:0-42320 GCA_033366665.1 Phoxinus dragarum | reverse complement strand
CGCCACTCCTATTCAACCTGTACATGCTTCCAATGAGCCAAATAATGAGAAAGAACCAAATCTCTTACCACAGCTATGCAGACGACACACAGATCTACTTAGCCCTATCGCCTAGCGATTACAGCCCCATTGACTCCCCTCGTTCCAATGCATTGATGAAGTAAACAGCTGGATGTGCCAAAACTTTCTTCAGTTAAACAAAGACAAAACTGAAGTCATTGCGTTTGGAAACAAAGATGAAGTTCTCAAGGTGAACGCATACCTTCACTCTAGAGGTCAAACAACTAAAAATCAAGTCAGGAATCTTGGTGTGTCTCTAGAGTCAGACCTTAGCTTCAGTAGTCATGTCAAAGCAATAACCAAATCAGCATATTATCATCTGAAAAATATTGCAAGAATTAGATGCTTTATTTCCAGTCAGGACTTAGAAAAACTTGTGCATGCTTTCATCACCAGCAGGGTGGATTATTGTAATGGACTCCTTACTGGCCTTCCCAAAAAGACCATAAGACAGTTGCAGCTCGTACAGAACGCTGCCGCCAGGATCCTAAGCAGAACCAGAAAATTTGAACACATCACACCAGTCCTCAGGTCTTTACACTGGCTTCCAGTCACATTTAGGATTGATTTTAAATTATTATTACTGGTATATAAATCATTTAATGGCCTAGGTCCTAAATACATTGCAGATATGCTCACTGAATATAAACCCAACAGATCACTCAGATCATTAGGATCACATCAACTAGAAATACCAAGGGTTCACTCAAAGCAAGGAGAGTCCGCTTTTAGCTATTATGCCAGCCGCAGCTGGAACCAGCTTCCAGAAGAGATCAGGTGTGCTCCTACAGTAGCCACATTCAAATCCAGACTCAAAACACATCTGTTTAGCTTTGCATTTACTGAATGAGCATTGTGCCACTGTTCGATATTAAAGTTCTAGTCTGAGAAAGAGCTAAGAATGTGAATGCTGGGCTAAGGAAAGTGAAAGAATGTGCAAGTAAATGAAAGAGAAAAGAAAGTTGATGCAGGGAAGTCGTAAGAAGATTGAAAGAGAATAGAAAGTTGATAGATGGATTGAAAGAGAAAAGGAAGTTGATAGATGGTAAGTAAGATTGAAAGAGAATAGAAAGTTGATACAGGGAAGTCGTAAGAAGATTGAAAGAGAATAGAAAGTTGATAGATGGTAAGAAGATTGAAAGAGAAAAGAAAGTTGATACATGGCAAGTCGTAAGAAGATTGAAAGAGAATAGAAAGTTGATAGATGGTAAGAAGATTGAAAGAGAAAAGAAAGTTGATGCATGTAAGTCGTAAGAAGATCCTTTTAAAAGAAAGATCTATAATAGCTACCGGTCGATATAAAATACGTCCGACTGTTTGCACTGTATTTTATTTTTTTATTTTATTTTCCAAACTGTGATTCAGGAAGATTTTATTTATTTTTAGGGCTATCTGATTGGAAGAGATTTTGAAGGGGAACGGGAGAGCTTCACTCCGACGAGGCGAGTGAAGATTATCTATACTATGGAGAGTATAGAGGTTCGCTGTTTGTTTAAAACAGCAAAAGTGAAACGTGCTCTGTGGGGGCCCAGTGGGGCAATACTGGTGTGGTACACCACCCCAGCAGAGGACGTCCCTGGATTAGGTCCAGTGGCACCGCAAACCTGCTCAATCACTTCCATCTCAGATAGGGGTGATTATTAATTATCAGGGCTGTCTGATTGGAAGAGATTTTGAAGGGGAACGGGAGAGCTTCACTCCGACGAGGCGAGTGAAGATTATCTATACTACAGAGAGTATAGAGGTTCGCTGTTAGTTTAAAACAGCAAAAGTGAAACGTGCTCTGTGGGGGCCCAGTGGGGCAATACTGGTGTGGTACACCACCCCAGCAGAGGACGTCCCTGGATTGTAGGTCCAGTGGCACCGCAAACCTGCTCAATCACTTCCATCTCAGACACGGTTTTAATTATTCTTATTTCTTTTGATTATTTTAATTTCTTCTATGTAAAGCACTTTGAATTACCACTGTTTAGCTTTGCATTTACTGAATGAGCACTGTGCCACTGTTCGTCCGACTGTTTGCACTGTATTTTATTTTCTAAACTGTTTTAATTATTCTTATTTCTTTTATTATCTATGTAATTATTTTTATTTTTATTTATTCTATGTAAAGCACTTTGAATTACCACTGTGTATGAAATGTGCTATATAAATAAACTTGCCTTGCCTTGCCTTGCCTTGATCTGTTCTCTGTGTTTCAGAATGATCCTTGTCTATCGTCGTTGCGTTTGGTAGGTTGTTCTTGTCAGCTTTGAGGCTGTCATTATTTGTTTAAAGTAATTTATAGCTAATGCTTTTACATTTTTATGTTTCGTTTTTGTTGTTCGATTGTTAAAAAGGTGAGTAGAATAATTATTTGTAGCCAGTTTAAAATTTGTATCATTGCGTTTACAGAGCGAGCCTTTCACTGATGTTGTTAACAGTTTAACGGAAGTTACTGCTGTGCAAAGCGTCATGGCGCCTGTAGGAAAAAGGTGGACAACTGATGATATTAACAGTCATTGTGAGAGAATGACGGCATCTACTGGAGACTTCAGAAAAATACTGCTTCTTAAATGTGTGAATACAGGAGGAGCTCTGACATCACTGTAGTTCAGAGAGATTCAGAGAAAGTGAAACTAACTTGATCTACAACAATATGGACGCCTGAACGATCAACCTCTTTAAACAACAGAATATTTATTGATCCGTTCAAAGTGTTGTGGACACATCTGATCCTCACAGGTAAGAGAGAGAAATATAAGAGAGATTGTGCTGAACAGGTTTCTAATGGAAGTGATCTGGTTTAGTAGGTTTATGTCGAACTGGAATAAGTTGAACAGAACCAGGTTTAAGCATGTTAAATACTCAACTACTTTAGTTGTT
This sequence comes from Phoxinus dragarum, assembly GCA_033366665.1. Taxonomy (NCBI): domain Eukaryota; kingdom Metazoa; phylum Chordata; class Actinopteri; order Cypriniformes; family Leuciscidae; genus Phoxinus; species Phoxinus dragarum. Next base: position 39,395 of record JARPMJ010007510.1, on the reverse strand, counting down.
TAATGCACTGAAATGGTATCAGAATTGTATTTAAATATGTCTGATTGGTACATGTGATGCAAAGTTTGGCGTTTCTGTCATTTTGTCACAAAACATAAAGACTAGTAACAAAGTAAAGGAGCTGCAGACCGACTGAACATAAACCTGTTAAACTGCAGATGAAAATCACGTTTTCATTAAACATTGAGATTAAAATTACTCTTGGCCATATGAGAGATTTATATATTTACTTTTAAATTGAATTTTCATCTTGATTTGTGTGTGTAAATTAGTAATGTTTAATATACAGTTCAGTAATGTACAGTATTAGTAAAATGTTTAACACTCCACCTCATTCCTATTGGTACATTTTAGCTAAATGTGTTTGCTAATTAAGTCCATAAACTTAAAAAAGGAACTAGTCCATATTAAGGAAATAATGTATGAATTAAAATTGTAATGATGTTGTTGTGATGTAATTAACTATTCTTAAGATAATAATGTATAAGAAGATTAGTCAAGTGATGCAAATTTTCACGTTTTCTTATTAGAGAAAAAAAAGACAATGTTAAAAAACATGCGTATAAAAGTTCATTACTAGCTCTCACTCCTTCTCTAAGTCATCTCTGGCTTTAATGAAAAGTAATTAAAATGTATTTCTTCATTAGGTAAGTGTTTGAGCTTCACGTTAGTCTACTGATCACCTTCTCTGGGTTTGCAGTAATGACCAGCTGACTGTACATGATCTCTCATATATTTGAGTTTCTTCAAAGTCGTCACTCTTTGTCAAGATATTCTTTACATTCAATCATAGGCTTCTTTATAAACCGACTTCACATGCACACTAATCCTAAATAATCTTAATCATATAGGCAGAAGTCATTAGATTCAAATATATTTTAAGATTGTAAGAAACTTAAATTGAGTGTGTGTATCAAGTGTGTCCAAACTCTAGACTAGTAGGTGATTTATCTTCATCATTTCTCTCTCCAGCGATGTCTTCCTCCTCCGGTCCACTGACTGAGGAGCTTCAGTGCTCTATATGTCTGGACGTGTTCACTGATCCAGTCAGCACTCCATGTGGACACAACTTCTGCAAGACCTGTCTGAATAAGTGCTGGGACAACAGCCAGACCTGCAACTGTCCATATTGTAAAGAAACATTCAAGCACAGACCTGATCTCAAGATTAACACCACACTCCGAGAGCTCGTAGATCACTATAAAAAGAAAAGTCCTGAGAAAAAACATGAAGTTCTGAAAAAAGCTGCAGTTCTGTGTGACGTCTGTGAGGAAAGAAAGCTGAACGCCCTGAAGTCGTGTCTGGTGTGTCAGAGCTCTTACTGTGAAACTCACCTGGAGCCTCATCTGAGAGTGGCAGGTTTAAAGAAACACAAACTGATCAATCCTGTGAGTAATCTGGAGGACTATATATGTCAGAAACATGAGAGACCTCTGGAGCTGTTCTGTAGAGATGATCAGACTATCGTGTGTCTGATGTGTTGTGTAACAGACCACAAGAACCACAACACTGTTTCTTTAGAAGAGGAGAGTGAAGAGAAGAAGGTAAAAGTTACTGACAAACTGACTTTAAATGGCTCTTATCATGAGGAATCACATGTTCTTTGATATAAATGAATCAATTATGAAAACATATTGTGTTGTTCTCTGTCTATAGACTCAACTGATGAAGACACAGAAAGACACACAGCAGAAGATCCAGGACAGATTCAAGAAGATTCAAGATGTCAAACACTCAGCAGAAGTCAGAAAAGTGAGTTTAAAATAATTAATTAATTGAAATATCTATTATTGTTTATTTAATTGTTGTATAAAAGCAATTTCACACTCACGGTCGCTCTGCTGGTCTGAATAACGACACGTCTGTGATTCGCTGATCACTTAGTAAAGTAATAACACATCTCTCCTCAACAAGACACATGATTTGAGGAATTATTCAGTGCAAACGGTGCAGAATGAGGGATTTTGAAAACCGTCTAAAACACTGAAGTATGATAAATAATAACACTGATTCTTCTCTTAGTAAACACCACTAATAATGTGTTGATCTGGTTGTTCAGAGAAACACAGAGAAGGAGAAAGCGGCCCGTGTGGAGCTCTTCACTGATCTCATCCGCTGCATTGAGAGATGTCAGACTGAACTGCTGGAGATGATGGAGGAGCAGCAGAAAGCAGCAGAGGAACAGGAGGAAGAGCTCATTGAAGAGCTGGAGCAGGAGATCACTGAGCTAAAGATGAGAAACACTGAGCTGGAGCGGCTCTCACACACTGAAGATCACCTCCAGCTCCTACAGGTCAGTCAACATCTCTCTGATCAATGATAATGCAGTATATGACACCAGAACACTCCCCATGCTGAAGCATTTCTCCTCTCTCCTGCTGTAGATTTACTCATCCCTGTGCAGCTCTAGAGACACCAGGAACTGGTCTGAGATCAGTGTGAAGACTGATGAGAGTCTGGAGACTCTGAGGAGAGCTCTGACTAAACTGCAGGACTCTCTACAGGAGAAACTCACGCTAACTGGTACGACAATATCAAATACACCGTACAGATATTTATCATCTTTTAATAATGAAGGATGAGTCTGTTAAAGCTGGAATAAGAGAAGTGTGTGATCATGTGTTTGTGTCTCATTATCATCAGTTCTTCTTGAAGAGAGCAGGTCATATTCATCTCTAATCTCAGAAAACATGCAGTAAATTCATCTTGTACTAGAAGCTTCATCACTGTAACCAGAACCTTGAGGCTTTAGTAGATCTGTGAACACTTTTAGATGAGAAACTACAGAAAGAAACATTAATTTTCTGCCAATTGCTGTTGGTCTTTTCAGCTGTTTCATCTAAATGTTGTGATTATGTGTCAGATTAGCAGAAGTTTATCAGAAGAAGATGTAATCGATAGACATCATGAATTTAAGATGCAAATTTGTTTAGAGGAAAATTTCTGACCTGTAGTTCAAACAGCTTCACAGTGCTGAAATTTCATTTTAGTTTTCTTAAAGATTATTTTTTATAGTGTTGTCTTTGCTGAATAACCACAACACTAATCCACTCCAAAACTGAGATGAATAACATTAGGCATGACAATTTCATAAAATGTTTCACAAAACCTTCCCAAAGATCTTCTAAAAAGGAGGAATATTTAGAGCTCAAACACAATATGAGTTTATGATTCTCTAAATATCAGCAGAGAAACATTGATCAGATAAAACATGATGTTGTTCACAATACTTTAAATATATTCTTAAATCTTGTCTATAACTCCACACATAAACAAGTCAAAGATCTGCTGATGTTTTATTGTCATTAGTCTCTACAGATGTGAAGAGGATACAGCAGTATGCAGGTACAGTTGCTGTCTGCACTACACTACATTACATTCAGATACTCACAGCTTCATCACTGACCTACAGTATGATCAACAACTGATTAAATATTACAAACATCATCACTAAATATCTGGATTGTGATTCATATTCTCTGTTTTCTCAGTGGATGTGACTCTGGATCCTGATACAGCTCATCCTAAACTCATCCTGTCTGATGATGGAAAACAAGGTGAGAGATGGAGACATTAGACAGAAACTCCCAGACAAACCAGAGAGATTTGATAGATGTGTTTATGTCCTGGGAAAGGAGGGATTCTCCTCAGGCAGATTTTATTTTGAGGTGCAGGTGAAGGGAAAGACTGAATGGGATTTAGGAGTGGTCAGAGAATCCATTAACAGGAAGGGAGAATTCACACTGACTCCCAGTAATGGATGCTGGACTGTGGTTCTGAGGAATGGGAATGAATATAAAGCCGGTGCTGGTCCTCCTGTCTCTCTGTGTGTGAGAGTGAAGCCGCAGCGGGTCGGTGTGTTTGTGGATTATGAGGAGGGTCTGGTCTCCTTTTATGATGTGGAGTCCAGCTCTCATATTTACTCTTTCACTGGTCAGTCTTTCACTGAGAAACTCTATCCATTGTTTAGCCCAGGCCTTAATGATGGAGGTAAAAACTCAACTCCACTGATCATCACACCTGTCAAACACAATAAATGAATTTACAGCCTTGATATGAAATACACAATGAAAATTATTGATATAATTAAAAACATGTTTAATTAATAAAATGTTTTCACTTTTTTATTTTTAAAAATCTATCATTTCAAATTATAATTAAAATGTTTCAAATATAATGTTTAACTATTTTTTTTCAACTTTTCTTAATTATTCATGCCATTGTTTTCTCACATCTTCTCAACCTGACAAAGTGAAAGTGCCTGTAATTTGTTTTGTTTTTTTACATCAAAATAAACCAAAATATGACATGATACATGATATCAAAGCTGTTTATTTCAATTACAAAATTATTTGTAATATTACTGGTAAATCAGATGGTAATACCTCAATATATCATAGAACTGTATTATTACCATATTAACAACACCATGGATCTTCAAAGTATACCTAAAAAAACACCACTGTATTATGATCAAAAATAAATAAAGCAGAAGAAAGCATTGTAGGTACCAAGTCAAATGTTTACCCCATAGTAAAATTATGTTTAACCATAAGAATAGAATAGACAAATTTCAGCACACATCAGATTCATTTAAATTAAATTTGTATTGCTGCAGTTGAATACATCTTTAAATAAAATATAGGACTGTTAAATATCTGATGGTGCTGATATGAACTAGAGATACAAACCTTATAAAAGAGTACCGTATACAATTAAACCATATAAAATATATTTGCTGGATAAAGTAGAGATTTATTTATTAAAGATGCCTATTGATATTGCTGTTTAATGTATTTTGATATGAAAATTGAGGACAGCTGCTTTTTACAGTAGATAGTGATAAAATATAAGGTCATCATTATGAAAAAATAAATAATAATTATAGAAAGCTAGTCACATATTCTGTTCTTTTCACATTGTTCTTTGTCCTGAGAGAAAGAGGAAACTTTATCTCTTTAAAGTAAACCAGTCACAGTAAAGAAACTCATACAGGTTTGGGAATCAGAAATAAACACTGCAATCACTCAATCCATCATGTGTTAAATACTGCAACACACACTCAAAACACAAAGAGTGCATTCAAATTTGAGTGTGTGTTGATGTTTACAGAAACATCATTCTGTAAATTATGACATAATTATTATTTTCGTGTGAACTATCCCTTTAAGATTCTCTGAGGTCTCTGTGCTACAGCATTACTGTAGATATTGTTCACTAGGTGGCGCTATATAGTTTCAAATCAGAAAATACAGACACTATAATGAGGTTCAGTCATGGAAAACCTGGAAAAATAGTTATTTAAATTATTTAATTTAATCTGTTTAGTGATTTGTTTTTAGTTTACTTGGTTAAAAAATTATTATTTTTGAGTGCTATGGTAAATAATTTTTGATTGTGCATCTTTAGTCCTGATTATGATTAATAATGATGCCTGAACAACTCAATAATGGATGAATGTATTGGGTCCACATTTGAATGCACTGTTTGTGTTTTGAGTGTGTGTTGCAGTATTTAACACATGATGGATTGAGTGATTATTTAGCTCTGATGGTTTTAACAGAGACGGCAGGACAAATGTTTCGTCCACTGAGGTTTAGGACACAAGATGAAACCAAAGGCCCCAGAGGACGGCTTTAATGGGACCCGGAGTCTCTCCTGGGACAAAGACACAATTTTCATATTTCCATAAACAGAGTCAACTTCATCTAACGGAAGAGTCATGAGAATTTCTTAAACCAATGGCTGCAGATTATGTTTATGAAGGGGTTTGGAAAGATTATTTCTGCTTTGTTTTTATTTGATTATATTTTTATTATATTTTTGTTTCTGTACCTTTTTGTGTAAAGTAGTTCTATTTGTACTTAAAATTCATATAATTGTCATTAACAAAATGTCAAACCTGCAAAAACTGCATTATCAGCATTAAACCTCAATATCACAGATCTTTGTGTCTCCATCAGTCCATCTTTTCCTCTGGATGTGTGTGTAAAGTCTGATCAGTGATTGTGTCGTTCTTCAAGTATTGTCGTGTTGGATTCAGCAAATCCACATAAAGTGCCTGAACTTCCTGATCTCTGTTCTTCATCATCCTGCAGTGAGAAACCTGTAATTCTGCCATCAGTCATTTCACCAAATTACATAATCATCTTTTAGTTCTACACTGCAAAAAAATTCCCTTCTTGCTTAGTATTTTTGTTTTGTTTCCAGTCCAAACATAAAAAATTCTTAAATCAAGATGAATTTACTAAAGTAGTAAAATGTCATAAGATATTATGTCTTATTTTCTGGGGATATAAATCAAAATGAAGTGAGTTTTTGCTTAAAACAAGCTAAATGATCTGCCAATGGGGTAAGAAAAATAATCTTGTTTCTGTTTGAATTAAGATTATTTTTCTTACCCCATTAGTAGATAATGTTGCCTTGTTTTAAGCAAAAACTCACTTAATATTGATTTATATGCACAGAAAACAAGACATAATATCTTATCAATCTTATATCAATGAACTTCACATAAAGGGTTTATTCTTATTGCTTATAGATATATATAAGCGTTATATATGCAGGATTTCTATAAACTTTACATATTTTATCAGACATTTTGTCTCAGAAATATATAGGTACATCGTTTTTTGTTTTTTTTAAGTGAAAACATAATTTTGCTGAACCTCAAATGATATATTTGAAAGTTGTTGTTTTATATATGTAACAAACATTTTATGAAAGGAAACACAACAGCAGTTTGTTTCAACAAAAACAAAGTTACAAGTATTCTTTTGAAAGCAACACAAATAAGAAGCCACCTGTTAAATCATTATTAATAGGCCTATGTGAATATTTAATGTGAGAATTATTAAAAATGAATGGATAAAAACATCAATGCATGTGCATTAAAATAGTGTAAAATTCACTGTTTCATACAAACAACATTTTCTGTCCAGATTCTAATGCATCATTACATGATTCTCGCTGAACACACACCTCACATATTAACACTCAGGTTGTGTTTTCTTCAGATGTCAGTTTCATTGAGGAATGTTGATGTTGGAGGGAATTTAAAGGCCTGATGTTAATGCAGACACATGGAAAATTACTCAAACGTAAAATCAAAACTATGAGTCACTTTGGCATGAAACGTTTAGTTCAAATGATTTGAGTTTATCATTTAAACCATGAAATGCATTTACCCAATCAAATGTGTCATTCTAGCTTACATATTTTTAATATACAGATTTGGGAGAATGTAACCTAAACTTTCATCTAGGCTACACGTCAATTACACAACGGTCTGTTCTTCAGCACATCTACAGAAGCAGTTTTGAATTATTTGGCATTGCAGTTTTTGCAGAGAATCTTTGTCCCGTCGGGGAAGAATCCAGCGCCGACCAGAGACACCGAACACTCAGAACACTTAAAACACGACTGATGCCACTGCCGATCCTCAAACGACACGTACTTCCCTTCTCCAAAACCTGACAGAGACATTGAGAGGACTTTCAGTTTGAGAAGCTGTTTCTAAAATCTCTAAAACAACATTATCATCATTTCAAGTGAACATCATTTAAATTGTTAATAAACATTGATAAGGACACACTCTAGGAAAAGTCTGTAAGAATATGGAACAATGTGTTAATAAAGGACTTTTCCATATTGATGTTTCACAAGTGTTTTACCCGTATTTTGAATTATGCATTGCATTGTGTTGTGATTTATGGTTAATAGAAAAGTCTGTAAACGTAACAGATAATGTCTTAAGATTACCAGTCTTTTCTTTTTTTTATGGACCATTATTTAATAATGTTTTTTTATGGATTATTTCAACATTACGGGAAATGTTGAAATAATCAATATTTCCCACTCGTTGTGAAATCTAACCTCTGCCACTCCCACACCAGACACACGTCAAAGTAGCCGGAGAAACTTTTTTTCTATTTACGGGTATGACGAGACACACACGGGAGAGTGACTTATGTTCTCAATATCTCATGAACCCCATCCCTTCAGGTCTAAAATATAAACACTTACAATATGCTTTATAGAGTAAGACAAAAACACTTTTTGGAAGATGGATTGATGATGAAGAAAGAAAGAAGTTAGTGTGTCTTTAAGAGAAACGGCCAATTTGGTGATTGTTTTGCAAGATTTGTAAATCACTTTGATTCAGTGTATTTAGTGGCCGTATATGTTAATCACTTTGTCTGTAAACTTTGCTTGTCCTCTGCTCCTCTAGGCGAGCCAGGCAGCGGAACAGAGAGCGACACGTCCCCGGACCTCCAGAACCAGGAAAACGAACCCAGCCAGGAAGACACGGAGGAGGCAGACGGAGCCCTACAGGACCTGAAACCCCAGAAAGCCGCTTCGTCTTCGTCTGGAAGCCACCACAACAGCCACAAGAAACGCAAGAACAAGAACAGACACAGGTACCTGATCTCCAGCATGCCCTTGGGGTCCAGGATATAAGATGGTTTTTTATTTATGACCTCAATCTGGCTGATCCAGTGCTAATTCAGATCAGACTGTGAAATATTTGATGTAATGTCCTGTGGACTCCTCTGATTTGTGGTGGGAGCAGTTATAAATTTACATATTTATAGTTGATTATGATAGCCACGCCTATTTTCCCAAACTGGCGGGGTTACGGGGTTTCATTTTTGTTCTTTCCTTTGTTCTTTTCTTTTTGTCCTTTCATCTCTCATGGATTTGGCCTAAAGTCTCTTACTCGGTCCTAATGTTTATCTACTGCTGTTTTGGTCCAGTTCAGAGTGACCTATAAGAGGCCGCTGTGATTAGAGAATAAAACTCTCAAATTAAATAGTTGTAAGTTTATGTTGTATTAGATGGACAGAAGGAATATTTTGAGAAGATAGTTTTCAACATCTCACTGAGTGCAGAGGATATGCAACTCATTTCCATACTGTATTTATAGATGATTTATGGAAAATTTATTGGAAGGTATGATATTAAAATGAACCTCAAATGTGATTTTTCATGAGTAAATCTTGTTATTTGACCTGTAGATTTTTTTTAGGAAATGCACAATGAGATAAACTATTTTCAGACACTTTCAAGTTTTTCTTCATTTTTGTACAAAATAATCTCCATTTGCTGAAATAATCCTGTCATTAAGCCACTAAAATGATGGCGAATCTTGATTTTGTCATGTGTGGTTTGCTTTGGAGCAGATGCAGTTTGTTCCCATTAAATAAGATGAGCACTAGTTTGGGTCTGATATTCACTGATGCCCTATAGAGGATACTTTAGTGTCTACAAGTTTAGTGTTGACACCCTATCTAGTCCACTGTGGGATTGATGTGCTGGTCGGTGTAGTGCACTAACCTCTGATGCTCTCTTCCTTCCTAACGCTGCCCCCTTCAGCCCCTCTGGCATGTTTGATTATGACTTTGAGTAAGTCTGAATTCTACTTCCTGTTTCTCAGTCCCGTGTCTTCTGTCCGTTAGCTGCGTAGGGCCGTCCACGTGGCGTGGATGAATGCTGTGCTGCTTGCTTCTGCCTCATCATTTGCAGATGTTGCTGCATTATTGTTTTGGTTTTGCATTTATTTTTCAGCTGCATGCTTGTGGAGTTCATAGACATGTTGGGTTTTTTAGTTAGTTGCATGCCGGGTTTTAAACGTTCATTAGTTTATCTGACCGTGATGGAGTTCATTTGTTTTCTCCTCACAGATTTGACATGAAGATGAACAAGAAACCCAGAGCGGTAAGTTCAGATATACTCCTCTCGTACACGTAAATAACTTAAATATTTGCTGTAAAATATAATGTTATATAAACTAAAGTTTGAATGTGCCAGATGATGTCACTTGTAATGACAGTATTTGCATATTCTGATGTTATCCTGTTGCTTAATATATTGAGAAATCTTTTGTTAATAAAGTAATGTACATTTGAATTGTAGAAGCTTTCACTCATTTTCACTCTTTATCCAGTGTAATATTGTGATTTGTGTGATTCTGCAGGATTACTCGGCCTAACGGATCCCCTCAGTCTCTCTCTCAGACATTCACACAAACCAAACCTCTTCAGTCAATCCTGATTCTCTCCGGTCCAGAGCGTCTGGATCTTCTCCGGCATTTCTCCACTTGTTTTTGCTTTTCCCTGACCGTAGTGAAGCTCTCATGTGATTTATAGTCTCTATTGGATTCAGATCCTGTTATTGCATGATATGTATTGCAAACATGAGGTTCCAGAACGGCTCATAATGCTGGAATCTTTTTATTTATGACGTTACATAGATGATGCATCAGTGGATCCAAACCTTTGCCTCCTGCTTTTGGAAATCCGTCACTTTTTTGTTATACTTGTGTAGCTAATGTAAAAAGTTGGTTATGTCATTATTTTTTGTTTTTTACCATCTTGTTTTGAATAAAACAGAAATAAGACAATGATGTTTTGTTCGGTGACCAATTCTTGAATTAAAAACTGGACTATAAGCATCTTGATGAATGTTATTAAAACCATTAATACTAGTTGTTCAAACATTGAGATTAAACTTAATGTCGAGAAACTCGTTTTACTGCTGCTTTCTTTTGTTTGAGACATAAACCTTTTAACTTGGATTTTGTAAAATCATGGCAGTGTTTCTCAGAGCAGGTTCCCACAAATCGACTGAACCCATAAATATCGGATATAAGAGCAACAGATTGATTAATGATCCTTGTGACTTTATGAATCATCAAGTTGAGCAGCGTCCTGAAACTTCACAGATACACTAAACAATCAAGGTTTTGTAAGTCTGCTATTTTTCCTCTTTATGACCTGATAGAAACATCAGTCCCAATACAAACAGACACACACACAGAATACAGGGACAAATGTAAATGTGTGAATACAGGAGGAGCTCTGACATCACTGTAGTTCAGAGAGATTCAGAGAAAGTGAAACTAACTTGATCTACAACAATATGGACGCCTGAACGATCAACCTCTTTAAACAACAGAATATTTATTGATCCGTTCAAAGAGTGTTGTGGACACATCTGATCCTCACAGGTAAAAGAGAGAAATATAAGAGAGATTGTGCTGAACAGGTTTCTAATGGAAGTGATCTGGTTTAGTAGGTTTATGTCGAACTGGAATAAGTTGAATAGAACCAGGTTTAAGCTATTTTAGTTGTTAACTGCACTGAAATGGTATCAGAAGTATTTTAAAAGTGTCATTTGATAGGTTGTAAAGCAAAGTTTGGGGTTTCTGTCATTTAGTCACATGACAGAAAAACTAAAGAAACAGGAAGTAAATGAGCTGCAGATTCACTGAACACAAACCTGCTAAACTGCAGATGAAAATCACATTTACATTTAACAAGATTAAAAACTACACTTGACTATATAATGTATTTTGTGGAGAGATGTATCTATTTTTATTTAAATATATATATATATATAGTTTTGTTGGAAAATATATCATTTGTACTTTGGTTAATCTGAATAGCAGGTCAAAGTTTAGATTATTCTTTAAGTTTATGAGTTTCTTACTGAATTTCAAATGAATGGTTGTGTTTCCCTCACTATAAATTCTTACATTCATTTGATACAAATTTGACTTGAAATAATATTATGATGAATAAGTAAAACTAAATCGGACTCGAGGTAAGTTCTCTTACGTAGAGTTCTCTCCTACTGCGTCGATTAGCGACGCTACGGGAAAGATATTTCTTTGTCGAGATTGAAGCCTAAAAATTAATCCTTAATTTTGTAATATGTAAAACGCTTTTCTGTAGCATACAACCCTAGGCGGAGCAATATCGCTCGCCCATTGGCTGCTCCGCCAGAAAAGCACAGCCTATGCGAGGCCAGTGACGCTGACCAATGAGGGTGCTTCGCGCCCTTCTGCGTCATCTCCCGCCGAAACAGGCGTGGCCTAGGTCTATAAATACCAAGCATAGCTGCTTCCACTCCGATTTTCTTTACTTCACGAAGCTACACGCATCGTAGGACCGGATTCGAGCCACCACAGCCGTCTGATACAGCACCTCAGCAGGACGAGCCCTTACCTGAAGCCGCTGGTCATCGCCGCCTTCAGCCGCCGTTCCCTGCTGCGCTTCTCCGGCGTGGATATATCCTTTTATCACTTTGTGTGTGTTTTGTGTGTGTGTTCGCCTACTGCGTCACACACTTTTTCTCACAAAGAGCAGCGAGCGTCTTTTTTAAGATGTCTCGTGTTTCCTGCGGCTCCTGCCGAGCTGCGCTCATCGACGGGGGACCACCACGAGCTGTGTGTTTCCTGCTTGGGCGAGGATCATGCAGCTGTCGCTCTCGGTGATGGCGGCTGCCATCATTGCGAAATGATGCCCATCGCGACTCTGCGGACTCGCCTGGCATCTTTCACCGAAGCTGCTAACCCACCCCCTGTAGCGCCGCGCCGTAAAAAGCGCCGCGCTCAGCGGGTTCCGGAACCCCCCCGCCACGAGGAGCTCGCCGCCGCCGCTAGCTCCTCTCTCCGCTTCGCTGGAGTCGCTCTTCGACGAACAAAAGCCGCAGCCTGCCGCTTTGTCTGTCATGGACGACGACCAGCTAGCCGCATCTGAGGGGGATGACGACTGCTGTTCGCTTCTCGCTTCGGAGAGCGAGGGATGGGCGAGCTCTGAGGATCTCCCCTCCCCCGCCGCTCATGAGCGTCGACGGAGAAAGACCAGCATCGATGCGCTTACCGGCTGGATGGCTGTTTTTCTGCAGAGGAACGTACGTTACCGTCCTCACGACCCGCGCCCTTTTCTTCCTGAATTCACGAAGAAATCACGGAGTCCCGGAAAGCCCTGTCTTCAGCCAGGATGCGCACATCTGCTTCGAGGGAAGCTACAGTGTTTTAATCCCGCCGCGGCCGGATTTCACTAAAATGTCTCGCTCGCACAGTCCCAACATACGCGACCGTGCCAGTGTATTTTGCAGTCACCAAATCGGCATCAATGCTCGTTTGCCTGCACACAAACGCCGTTTTCCACGACGCCCCAGGTAAATCTGAAAATGTATTTTCTGGTGTCCCGGCCACCGCCGATGGTGTGATGTGTGTATCCGTAATGCCCACGACCCAGTGCCCATTCGTACACACAAGCACAGCCCTACACAATACAGGGCTTGCACACATAAAATCGACTCGTGTCGATTGTGCAATACATGTACGTTAGTGAACTTACTGGGCGCTTTTCCACAATTCACTGGGCGCACCAGTGAATTGTGGGCGCTTTTCAGTGCCCACAATCACTACACACTGCATGTCCCGTGGTTTCTGTAAAAACGAAACGAATGCACGGTCAGTCGGTTCTGATAGACAGTACTCTCTGTGCTACACGGTGTCCCGGCCACAGCCGATGATGTAATGTGTGTAACTGTATGCCCACGACCCAGTGCCCATTCATACACACAAGCACAGCCCCACACAATACAGGGCTTGCACACATAAAATCGACTCAATGTCGATTGTGCATTATATGTAGTGAGCGTGCCCGCTTTCAAGTGCCCACAATCACTACAAGCTACATGTCACATGGTTTCTATGCGAAACCGATGCATGGTCAGTCAGTTCTAATAGACAGTACTCCCCAGTGCTATAAATGTACCTGCGTTCACGCACCCACATTTATTCTCAAACATGCCGAGCCGTACGGAGCTCGCACCGCGTGCTCTCTCTCTCAGCTGAGAGAGCTGAGCGCGCGCGCGGGCTGCCCGCTCGATTAAGCGCGCCCCCGCATCACGCTGCAATGGCGCCCATATTACAGCACACGACTGCTCTCGTGTTAACACAGTCTCACCCCAAAACGTCACATACTGACGCGTCTTGACCATTCGGCAACATACGACGAAAAAGGTACCCTTTAACGTCCATATGTGACGATTCGGGAATGGTTGGGTTTAGGTATGCGGTAGGGTACCGCTAGAAGGCGCTGCTGGTGCGCTTATGTCTGCGTCTCATATGGACGTTAAAGGGTACCTTTTTCGTCGTATGTTGCCGAATGGTCAAGACGCGTCAGTATGTGACGTTTTGGGGTGAGACCGGGCTGCTCGTGTCGCCGCCATTTCGCGACCAGAGCCCGGTTTTTCAACCCGTGCAAGCAGCAGCCCCGTTCAACACTGGGTTTGCACACATAAAATCGACTCAGATCGATTGTGCTTTACATGTAGTAAGCGTGCCCACTGCCAAGTGCCCACAACCACTACACACTGCACGTTCCACGGTTTCTGTAAAAAACGAAACTAACGAACGGTCAGTCAGTACACAAACACAGTGTCCCCGGTGTTATAAATGTGCCCGCCACCAAGCGCCCACGTTTATTCACAAACATAACGAGCCCTACGGGACTCGTCCCGCGCGCTCTCTCTCGACACAGAGAGCCGAGCGCGCGCGGGATGCATACTGTGTTAAACATGCCCCCCGCCTCACACGCCACGGCGTCCATGTCACAGCACACGGTTGCTCTCGTGTCGCCGCCATTTCGCGACCAGGGCCCAGATTACATTCAACCCCTAGTCACACGTGCAGATGCATGGGAAAGACTTCCCGGGGTCTCAGAATGGGTGCTAGAGACTATAAAAAGAGGCTATTCGCTACAGTTTCATCGACGCCCTCCCCGTTTCACGGAGAAAGTGGAAACTACGGTGAAAACAGAAGTAGCACATCTACTTCGAGCCGAAATAGCGAAGCTATTGAGCAAAGGGGCCATAGAGCCTTTATCTCAAGCTCAGAGCGAAGGGGGTCTGTACAGCAGATATTTTCTGGTACCGAAAAAAGACGGGGGTCTCAGACCCATTTTAGATCTCAGGCATCTGAACAAAGCGCTGACAAAGCGAAAGTTCAGAATGCTCACGACCAGAGCTATCCTCGCGCAGGTTCGCCGAGGAGACTGGTTTATGGCAATAGATCTGAAAGACGCGTATTTTCACATACAAATTGCGTCACGTCACAGGCGATTTTTGAGATTCGCCTTCGAGGGCCAGGCATATCAGTACACAGTCCTGCCATTCGGCCTGTCTCTAGCACCTCGTACATTTACAGTGTGCATGGACGCGGCGCTGGCACCCCTGAGACTCCGCGGCATTCGAATTCTGAATTATTTGGACGATTGGCTGATTCTAGCTCAATCACCTTCAGAACTCATCCGCCACAAGACCCTAATTCTCGATCACCTCGAGTGCTTAGGTCTGAGAGTCAATTGGGAGAAAAGTTCACTGTTTCCCAGTCAGAGGATCTCCTTTTTAGGACTGGAGCTGAACTCGCTGTCTATGACAGCTCGACTGTCATCACAACGCAGGCGAAATTCCCTGCGGATGGCGAAATCCTTCCGCAGCGGCCATATAGTGCCGCTCAAGAGATTTCAGAAAATGCTAGGCCTCATGGCCGCAGCATCGACAGCTCTACAGTTGGGCCTGCTGCGCATGCGCCCACTGCAGTTCTGGCTAAAAGCGCGTGTACCGCGCCGAGCATGGGTTCACGGTCGTTATCGCCTCAAGGTCAATCAGGAATGCGTTTCAGCCCTGACACCATGGAGAGCGTCAGACTGGTACCGGTCAGGTGTAAGCCTGGGGACTTCCTCGAGCCTGAAGGTGGTGTCCACGGACGCGTCCACCTCAGGCTGGGGAGCACTGCTCGAAGGCAGACCGTTCTTTGGCCAATGGGCAGAACGAGTCGAACTACCGCACATAAACTGCCTAGAAATGATGGCAGTGGACTTAGCGCTGAGGCGCTTCTGTCCTCGGATAAAGGGACACCACGTCCTAGTCCGTTCGGACAACACGTCGGTAGTAGCCTATATAAACCGCCAGGGGGGGCGTGAGATCCCGAAGCCTTTACAGGTTGACGGAACGCATACTGGTATGGGCCCAGCACAACCTGCGCTCGCTGAGAGCGATCCATGTGCCTGGTCGCCTGAATGTAGGACCAGACAGACTCTCACGGAACAATGTTCCGACAGGAGAATGGTCCCTACACACACAGACAGTGCGTCTGCTGTGGAAAAAGTTCGGCAGAGCGGAGATAGACCTGTTTGCAAACCAGGAAAACGCTCACTGCCCAGAATTCTTTTCAAAGAGCACGAACGCGCTGGCCAAAGTCTGGCCCCGCCGTCCGCTCTATGCTTTTCCCCCTGTCTCGCTCCTGCCTCAAGTGCTCGAGCGAATCAGGAAAAGCGGATGCTCAGTGCTTCTTGTCGCACCATACTGGACGAATCAACCCTGGTTCCCAGTCTTGATGCAGCTCAAGAGTACTGCTCCGTGGCCGATCCCAGTGAGGAGGGACCTTCTCTCGCAGGCCAGGGGCTCGATTTTGCATCCTCACCCAGAGCTATGGTCCCTTCATGTGTGGGCCATAAACGGGTACCCGCTAAACTCCCAAGAGGAGTGTTAGACACGATCGAGCAGGCTAGGGCCCCGTCTACTAGACGGCTCTACGCTTCCAAATGGTCGGTGTTCTCTGACTGGTGTTCAGACCAAGGTCTATCACCTCTTCAGTGCGGGGAAACGGAGGTTCTCTCCTTCCTGCAGGAGCTGTTGGATAAGGGTAGGACCCCATCCACGCTCAAAGTCTATGTGGCAGCCATATCAGCGTTCGTCAATCCGACGCTTGGCCATGCACTGGGCAGAAACGACCTGGTGGTACGTTTCCTTAGAGGAGCCAGAAGGTTAAATCCTCCAAGGCCTCCTTCAGTCCCCGTCTGGGACCTTTCTACAGTGTTAAACGCTATGAAAGGGGCCCCTTTCGAGCCTATTCACTCAGTTGACATGAAACACCTGTCTCTCAAGACCGTGTTTCTTTTGGCTCTCGCTTCAGTGAAGCGTATGGGGGATCTGCAAGCGCTCTCAGTAAGAGCCTCTTGTATGGAGTTCGGGCCCAACGACTCTATAGTCGTGTTGAAACCGAGGCATGGGTATGTACCTAAGTCCCTCAACACACCGTTCAGGGCTCAGGTCATCTCCCTGTCGGCTCTGCCGACCTCTGAGGACGAAAATAGCTTCCTTTGCCCGGTCAGGGCATTAAGAGCTTACGTGTCCCGCTCCGCTGTTTTTCGACAGACGGAGCAGCTCTTCGTTTCGTTCAGTGGGCGCTCTAAAGGACGTGCTGCGACGAAACAGAGCCTATCTCGATGGGTAGTGGATGCCATTGCGCTAGCCTACGCATCTGGAGGTTTGGAATGCCCCCTGGGCATCAGAGCACATTCTACGAGAGGCATGGCCTCGTCGTGGGCTTGGTATAGCGGAATCTCGTTGCAAGATATTTGTATGGCGGCAGGCTGGGCCTCCCCGTCTACATTTATAAGGTTCTATAACCTAGAGGTTCCTGCGTTGCAGGCTAAACTGCTCTCGGTCTAAGACCAGGTATAGTGTTCCTGCCCCGCATGGCGGCCCAGGTCACTAAAATGTTTAAGCATCACTCACTGACAATGTGTCCCATGAGCATGCTATTACCCCCCCATATATATCTATATTTACATATATATGTTATTATGCCCTTAGGGGCCCTATTATAAAGGGATGATGCTATTCTAGCCGCTCTCCCTATATACTCTTGGTGTAGGCTCTGGCATGCCAGGGCGCGTGCGCGCGCCCTTGGGTGTCTGTGTCGGTCCAAGAACACGCACGGCGTCTTACAGGGGTTCCCGTAGCGTCGCTAATCGACGCAGTAGGAGAGAACTCTACGTAAGAGAACGTACTCGGTTACTAACGTAACCTCGGTTCTCTCTAGGAGAGGGAACGAGTACTGCGTCTCATGCCGTGCGTGCCCACGCTGTGTCCGCTTCTGTGACGAAAATCGGAGTGGAAGCAGCTATGCTTGGTATTTATAGACCTAGGCCACGCCTGTTTCGGCGGGAGATGACGCAGAAGGGCGCGAAGCACCCTCATTGGTCAGCGTCACTGGCCTCGCATAGGCTGTGCTTTTCTGGCGGAGCAGCCAATGGGCGAGCGATATTGCTCCGCCTAGGGTTGTATGCTACAGAAAAGCGTTTTAACATATTACAAAATTAAGGATTAATTTTTTAGGCTTCAATCTCGACAAAGAAATATCTTTCCCGTAGCGTCGCTAATCGACGCAGTACTCGTTCCCTCTCCTAGAGAGAACCGAGGTTACGTTAGTAACCGAGTACGATTTCATTTAAACCTCAGTGACTAAATACACATTAGATGTTTCTTATCAGTTTCTTTGATCATTCAATAACATTTCTATTCTTGAAAACGAAGAGGGAGAACAATGGCAGAATCTTCACCAACATCAACAAAAGCAAGAAAAAACAGGAGACAGAGTATTGAGAAAACACCTCCATGTAAGTAAATACAAATAATAATAAATAAAAAAAACAGATGAAGAATTGATTAGTGTATGAATGACTTACAGTCTTCTCATATAATATATAATATGTTCAGTTCAGGAGTGAACAGTAACAGATAAAATCATTTAAAATCAATATTGCTCCTTCATGTATTTATTTATAGGTACAGTAAGTGTTTGTGTATATGAGCTTCACATTAGGCTACTGATCACTTTCTCTGGGTTTGCAGTAATGACCAGCTGACTGTACATGATCTCTCATATATTTGAGTTTCTTCAAAGACTCTTTGTCTCTAGACATTCTTTACATTCAACCAGCATCATGAAGGTCATCATGAGATTCTTTATAAACAGTATTAAATTAATTCACAGGAGGGTTTGTTGAGTCTTTTCCTTCACTCAACCATTTATAATAATAGGCTAATAATAATAATACAAATTATTAATATTCAGTCCTTCAAGCAAAAGCCATTAGATCAGAAACTCAAATGTGTGTCCAAAACTTTAGACTAGTAGTGATTTATCTTCATAATTTCTCTCTCCAGTGATGTCTTCCTCCAGCGGTCCCACTGACTGAGGAGCTTCAGTGCTCTATATGTCTGGACGTGTTCACTGATCCAGTCACCACTCCATGTGGACACAACTTCTGCAAGACCTGTCTGAATAAGTGCTGGGACCAACAGCCAGACCTGCAACTGTCCATATTGTAAAGAAACATTGAAGCACAGACCTGTCTCAAGATTAACACCACACTCCGAGAAGTTGTAGATCACTATAAAAAGAAAAGTCCCTCAGAAAAAAGCTGAAGTTCTGTGTGACGTCTGTGAGGAAAGAAAGCTGAACGCCCTGAAGTCGTGTCTGGTGTGTCAGAGCTCTTACTGTGAAACTCACCTGGAGACTCATCTGAGAGTGGCAGTTTAAAGAAACACAAACTGATCAATCCTGTGAGTAATCTGGAGGACTATATATGTCAGAAACATGAGAGACCTCTGGAGCTGTTCTGTAGAGATGATCAGACATGTGTGTGTCCGATGTGTTGTGTAAAAGACCACAAGAACCACAACACTGTTTTCTTTAGAAGAGGAGAGTGAAGAGAAGAAGGTAAAAGTTACTGACAAACTGACTTTAAAAGGCTCTTATCATGAGGAATCACATGTTCTTTGATATAAATGAATCAATTCTGAAAACATATTGTGTGTTCTCTGTCTATAGACTCAACTGATGAAGACACAGAAAGACAACACAGCAGAAGATCCAGGACAGAATCAAGAAGATTCAAGACGTCAAACACTCAGCAGAAGTCAGAAAAGTGAGTTTTAAATTATTAAATTTATTGAAATATCTATTAGTGTTTATTGAATTGTTGTATAAAAGCAATTTCACACTCACGGTCGCTCTGCTGGTCTGAATATCGACACGTCTGTGATTCGCTGATCACTTAGTAAAGTAATAACACATCTCTCCTCAACAAGACACATGATTTGAGGAATCATTCAGTGCAAACGGTGCAGAATGAGGGATTTTGAAAAACGTCTAAAAATACTGAAGTATGATAAATGATAACACTGATTCTTCTCTTAGTAAACACCACTAATAATGTGTTGTCCTGGTTGTTCAGAGAAACACAGAGAAGGAGAAAGCGGCCCGTGTGGAGCTCTTCACTGATCTCATCCGCTGCATTGAGAGATGTCAGACTGAACAGCTGAGATGATGGAGGAGCAGCAGAAAGCAGCAGAGGAACAGGAGGAAGAGCTCATTGAAGAGCTGGAGCAGGAGATCACTGAGCTAAAGATGAGAAACACTGAGCTGGAGCAGCTCTCACACACTGAAGATCACCTCCAGCTCCTACAGGTCAGTCAACATCTCTCTGATCAATGATAATGCAGTATATGACACCAGAACACTCCCCATGCTGAAGCATTTCTCCTCTCTCCTGCTGTAGATTTACTCATCCCTGTGCAGCTCTAGAGACACCAGGAACTGGTCTGAGATCAGTGTGAAGACTGATGAGAGTCTGGAGACTCTGAGGAGAGCTCTGACTAAACTGCAGGACTCTCTACAGGAGAAACTCACGCTAACTGGTACGACAATATCAAACACACCGTACAGATAGACACATTTATCATCTTTTAATATCAGTAAATGAAGAATGAGTCTGTTAAAGCTGGAATAAGAGAAGTGTGTGATCATGTGTTTGTGTCTCATTATCATCAGTTCTTCTTGAAGAGAGCAGGTCATATTCATCTCTAATCTCAGAAAACATGCAGTAAATTCATCTTGTACTAGAAGCTTCATCACTGTAACCAGAACCTTGAGGCTTTAGTAGATCTGTGAACACTTTTAGATGAGAAACTACTGAAAGAAACATTAATTTTCTGCCAATTGCTGTTGGTCTTTTCAGCGGTTTCATCTAATGTTGTGATTATGTGTCAGATTAGCAGAAGTTTATCAGAAGATAATGTAATCGATAGACATCATGAATTTAAGATGCAAATTTGTTCCTTTTTTTAGAGGAAAATTTCTGACCTGTAGTTCAAACAGCTTCACAGTGCTGGACTTTCATTTTAATTTTCTTAAAGATTATTTTTTATAGTGTTGTCTTTGTTGAATAACCTCAACACTAATCCACTCCAAAACTGAGATGAATAACAATAGGCATGACAATTTCATAAAATGTTTCACAAAACCTTCCCAAAGATCTTCTAAAAAGGAGGAATATTTAGAGCTCAAACACAATAGGAGTTCAGGGATTCTCTAAATATCAGCAGAGAAACATTGATCAGATAAAACATGATTGTTGTTCACAATACTTTAAATATAACCTTAAATCTTGTCTATAACTCCACACATAAACATGTCAAAGATCTGCTGATGTTTTATTGTCATTAGTCTCTACAGATGTGAAGAGGATACAGCAGTATGCAGGTACAGTTGCTGTCGGCACTACACTACATTACATTCAGATACTCACAGCTTCATCACTGACCGACAGTATGATTAACAACTGATTACATATAACCAAACATTATCACTAAATATCTGTATTGTGATTCATATTCTCTGTTTTCTCAGTGGATGTGACTCTGGATCCTGATACAGCTCATCCTAAACTCATCCTGTCTGATGATGGAAAACAAGTGAGACATGGAGACATTATACAGAAACTCCCAGACAAACCAGAGAGATTTGATAGATATTTAATTGTCCTGGGAAAGAAGGGATTTTCCTCAGGCAGATTTTATTTTGAGGTGCAGGTGAAGGGAAAGACTGACTGGACTTTAGGAGTGGCCAGAGAATCCATTGACAGGAAGGGAGAGATCACACTGAGTCCCAGTAATGGATACTGGACTGTGTGTCTGAGGAATGAGAATGAATATAAAGCCTGTGATGATCCCTCGTGTCTCTCTGTGTGTGAGAGTGAAGCCGCAGCGGGTCGGTGTGTTTGTGGATTATGAGGAGGGTCTGGTCTCCTTTTATGATGTGGAGTCCAGCTCTCATATTTACTCTTTCACTGGTCAGTCTTTCACTGGGAAACTCCTATCCATTTTTTAGCCCGGAACCTAATAATGGAGGTAAAAACTCAACTCCACTGATCATCACACCTGTCAAGTAGCTTACAATAAATGAGTTTACACACCTAATTTGAAATACACAATGAAAATTATGGTTTATATAATTAAAAATCTAAAACATATTTTGCCATTTTTTTATTGTTAAAATCGATCACTTCTGCGAATTGTAATGTACAAAATAAGCTTGTTTAACAAATCTTTTATTTCAACTTTTCATAGTTAAATAAAAAAACAAACAAAAAAAAGAAAGAAAGAATGGGGGAAAAAAGTGTTTTAACACTAAAATAATCCAAACTATGATAAGATTGATAAATTATATCAAGGCTGTTTTTATGAGAGTGGTAATACCAAAGTATATTTTACCATGAGAATACAGAACAAATTTGAAATTGGTTAAGGTTCAATAGACACTAAAAAAAAAGAAGAAGAAAAAAAAACCCATATCAAGGCACCATGTCAAATGTTTACCCTGTGATAAAACTATGTTTAACAATAAGAATAGAATAATAGACAAATTTCAACACACATCAGATTCATTTAAATGCTCCTTTGTCATTGATACGGTTGAGTACAACTTCAAATACAATAAACATCTGTGTAAATATCTAGTGATGATATGAAGCAGATCAACAAATATGAAACTTTATAAGTGGTACCTTCATTCTTTCAAAACATAGTAGAGATCACTCTTAAGATGCCTTTATTTGTAGATGATTTATATTGCTGTTTACGTTTAATGTATTTTAATCTGTATGAAAATTGAGCACAGCTGCTTTTTTACAGTAGATGGTAATAATGTAATGTCATCATTTAGAATTTATTTTTATAGAAATCTAGTCACACATTCAGTCTTTTCACATTGTTGTGTGTCCTGAGAGAAAGAGTAGAAAACTTAGTTAGTAGTACTTATTGTTCAGCCTCAGCTGGAAATTGGTCTTGGGTCTCGCCATACAATCACAAAAACAATTAACAATACACAACTTCCACCCGATACATCTAACAATACACAACATATTAAGGTGTTTGGAAAGATTATTTCTGGTTTGTGATGTTTTTAATATTTTTGTTTCTGTACCTTTTTGTGTAAAGTAGTTCTATTTGTACTTAAAATTCATATAATTGTCACTAACAAAATGTCAAACCAAGCTGCATTATCAGCATTGTAAGACTGACAATATTGGTTGGGGCCCTGGTCTGAGACAAAATGGCCCTGCTAGCTAATTAACAATCGACCTCCCCCATACAGCCTGACTTCCTCTCAGAAAACAATGAAGAACTCACACAAGAACATGGTTTAATGTGAATGTTTATCAATAACTTATGTTTTTGGTGTCATTTGAAAGGTCTCAAAGTGAGTGGTCTCAAACCCCTTAATAAGGTTTATAGAAGTTTAGAGAAAACTGGGAAAGCCATTTGAGGGTGGTTTTCCCCATCCCCCATATCACCTGGGCAAACATATAAAGGAAGATGTGCTTGCTCTATCAGGGGCTTCTTCTTGGCTGGTGAGAAACGGAATAGGTGGTAGCGCTCTCTCTCTCTCTCTCTCTCTCTCTCTCACTCTCTCTCTCTCTCTCTCTCTCAAGCTGGGTAAGATTCTTTGGTGTAACCAATGTATAACCATGTTCTAGATATTTGAATTGATTGTGGAATTGATTTCTGATATCTGAAATATTAAATTGTTACATGCGATTATTCTAACTGATTTTGACAATGTTCATTTAATGGTTAAAAGGAATAGTCAAACATTTGCTCACTTTTAGTGAGGCACAGATATTATTAAAACCTTTTCATTTATGGAGTCAGATGAAATTAACGAGAGAATACATAACTAAATGTATTGTAAATTTAACCAACCAATACTTTGCATGAGTGAGGACAGAGCATGTGAGACCTTCCCGGTGTTATTGGTGAACCGGCAATTGGACCAATTTCACGGGCCTTACAGCATTAAACCTCAATATCACAGACCTTACCTTTTAAGGAACTCAGTGTCTCCATCAGTCCATCTTTTCCTCTGGATGTGTGTGTAAAGTCTGATCAGTGATTGTGTCGTTCTTCAAGTATTGTCCTGTTGGATTCAGCAAATCCACATAAAGTGCCTGAACTTCCTGATCTCTGTTCTTCAACATCCTGCAGTGAGAAACCTGTAATTCTGCCATCAATCATTTCACCAAATTACATAATCATCTTTTAGTTCACGGCAAAAAAAAG
This sequence comes from Phoxinus dragarum, assembly GCA_033366665.1. Classification (NCBI taxonomy): domain Eukaryota; kingdom Metazoa; phylum Chordata; class Actinopteri; order Cypriniformes; family Leuciscidae; genus Phoxinus; species Phoxinus dragarum. The sequence goes on along the minus strand of JARPMJ010007510.1, from coordinate 15,344 downwards.
GCTTTTCTTACTCAGTATTTTTGTCTTGTTTCCAATCTAAAAATTCTTAAATCAAGATGCATTTTGACATACAAAAACACTGGCATTCACTGCATACAACTTAAAGAGGTTGGCAATGAAGTATAAGCAAAAAATACTCAGAATTTAGATTAATCTTCAGATATGTGTAGTTTACACTTTTTAAAATAAAGGTTCCAAGGGGATTTTCACAGTGAAAAAATAACCTTTGCCAAATAGCATAACCTTTCAGTGAACAATTTTTAAGGCAAGGCACATAAATAAGGTAACATTTTAACAATAATAAATATCATCATACTTCTTGTGTTGATTGAAAACATAAAGAATTCCAAACATTTTTGTAAGTTTTTGAAAATGTTATGTTTAAATATGCAATATGCAAACTGTAATGTTTGGTATATGTAAGTGTTACTGAACTGGAGAAAAAATCATTAAAAAAAAAAAGCATCCTTTATAGATATTAATTTTAATTGAAATATAGAGATGCAAATAGATATAGTGCCATAAAGTAAACACTTAAAAGTGTATTTTGGATGTTTGTTTTCACTAGTCTGAAACAACATGATATGAAAAGCCAGTCTAATTGAAAATTGAGCAGTGCATGAGAAAACACTTTTTTTCCTGTAGTGTCTTGCTTTAAAAGAACACTTTTTTTCTCAGTGTAAATAATATTTGAATAGTCTTTTTCCATATCTATGAAGAACCTGACACCAGAGAGAAGTATCAGCAACAGGATGAAGATCACACTGATCACCCTCTCACCCTCCGTCTGTCCTCTCTGGTCTCACACACACTTCCTCCCTCTAATCATCTCATCATCATCAGATACTAACAGTGCAACTGATACTCGTTCTCCACTCTAACATCTTAGACAACTTCTGCCGCCTTTCATCCAGGCCAGCCCGCGCCACCTCCTCTGCCGCTGGTTATGTGATGTTCTCCGCGAGCATCGTTCTTCTAACTCAGGCCTGCAGATCCCGGTCAACACGCGAGATCATGCGATGATCACAGTGACATCACAGCGCTCTCATACAGTGACACTCACAGTGTGAATATTATATGAGCTCATTGTGAATTCAAAATGTTGAGCATGTTGAGAGGAGGAAGGTCAAATGTTGGTCACCGAGGGACATTATTAGGGCCCAAGCCCTGAAAGGGCGCAGAGCCCTATTGTTCTTCTAAGGGTTTTTTGTTTTTCTTCTTCTTCTTCTTCTTCTTCTTCTTCTTTATAATAATTTTTTTTTCAAGGTTTTTGCCACTTTTGGGGGCCTTAACGTGCTCAAAAACTCTTGAAACTTTGCACACTGGTCAGAACCCGCGGCCATTAGAGCCGGACTGAAGCTGGTACCCGGGCGTGGCAGGGGGGCTCGACAGCGCCCCCTGGAACGGGGTCCGAAAACTTGGTCCATAAATCAAACACGCTTGCATGAAATAATATGAAACTCGGTACACTTATAGATCTCATCGGTTCATATATCCTTCATGCTCTGACTTTTTACCCCAGCCCAACAGGAAGTCGGCTATTTGGCGTAGTTTAAAAAACACATGCAATGGAATTTAAAATACTCCTCCTAGACGATTCAAACAATCACCACGAAACTCGGTCAGCATGAAGTCAAGACATGGAGGATGATAAATTGCGAGGGGATTTTTGATATCTCGAACGGTTTGGCCGTGGCGAGGAAACGAATTTATGGCGAATATTGGAAACAGGAAGTGTGTTATAACATCCTCATACATTAATTGATCTTGATGAAACTTCAGCAGTGTGTTCGCTGTAAGAGGCCGATCACATGGATGTGACTATTGTGAGTCAAAGTTATAGCGCCACCAACTGGCAGCAGGAAGTGTGTCACTTTCGAAATGCTTTGAAATCACCCTCTTATTTTTACCCGATTTGCTTCAAACTTCATCTGTATAATGTAAACACACGACAGATGTAGACCTGTGAAAGGATTATTGATATCTTTAATACTGTCGCCATGGCAACGCTTTAAACTTTTATATTCTTTTTGGATGCATTTGAGGCTCTTAACATGCTTCAAATTGCATGAAACTCAACATGCATTTGACATTTATTGTGTAATAGACATGTGCGAAGTTTCAGAAACGGGCGTGGTAAGGGGCTCAGTAGCGCCACCTTTAGTCAAAAATGGGGTATTAGTTTTACCTACAGTAACCAAACTCGGTACGTATATTCTTCTCTTCGATACGGACAACTTTCTAATTTACAGTCATTAGCTCCGACCAACAGGAAGTCAGATATTTTGGTTTGAATGTGTACTGTTTGGAGCATTTTCCCTCTGCCCCTCTGTGTGTGTGTGTGTGTGTGTGTGTGTGTGAGGAGGGGGGCTAGTTTAGTTTAACCATTTCTCTGCTGTGTGCAAAATCTCTGGCACTTTTGAGGGCCTTAACATGCTCGAAAACTCTTGAAATTTTGCATACAGTTCAGAACCCGCGGCCAACAGGGCCAGGCTGAAGCTGGTACCCGGGCGTGGCATGGGGGCTCGACAGCGCCCCCTGCAATGGGATTCGAACACTTGTCCGTATATCAAACACGCTTGCATGAATTAATATGAAACTCGGTACACATATAGATTTAATCGGGCCGAACAACTTTCCCTGGGTCAAGTTTTACGCCAGCCCAACAGGAAGTCGGCTATTACGGGTTGATTGGAGAACGCTTGCTGTGTGTGTGTGTGTGTGTGTGTGTGTGTGTGTGATTTTGGTTGGGTAACAGTTGTAGGTTACAGTTTGACAAGAGTTTATAGTTTAACAAAAGCACAATGTTGTGTTTCATTGCGAGTGTACACAAATATAAGGAAACACTTTGCATTTTGAAATATGGTCTATATGAACAAAATGACGGAGTATGTTTTTATGTCTCCATTGTTCGATCGAGCCTCACACACACACACACACACACACACACACACACACACACACACACACACACACACACACACACACACACACACTCACACAGCATTCCAGCATTGCAATCTTGACATCGCAGCATGTTCATTATAGCCTTAATAAAATATAATAATAAAATAGTCAACCTTACATATAAAAATTACACTGCTCTGTTTAAATAGTCATTTGTACAGTTTGTGCCGTTCATAGTAAGCACCGCTCCACTGTGATGTTTCCAAGCACATTTTTGCGCATTTGAAGAGGATAATTTTTCTATATTGGAACGTGAGTGTACAAAGTGTACAAAGTACAAAGCCTATAAAAAGAATAGTTTAGCATCCAAAAATGTTAATAATATATATATTATTATTATATATATAATAATATATATGTTAAAAATAGGGGGGAAAAAGAATTTACATAATATATATATATATATATATATATATATATATATATTTTTTTTTTTTAATATATATATATATATATATATATATATATATATATATATAATTAAAGCTGCAAGCAGCGATGGAGGGCCCAAGCCGGTGGCACCGCCACCCGGTGCCTTTAGTTCCACTAAAGGCACCAGGGTGGCGGTGCCACCGGCTTGGGCCCGCAATCGCTGCTTGCAGCTTTAATTATATATTTATTATTATTATTATTATTATTATTATTCTTTATTATTATTATTTTACTACCTTTTGGGCACTTTTGGGGGCCTTAACGTGCTCAAAAACTCTTGAAACTTTGCACAAATGTCAGAACCCGCGGCCATTAGGGCCAGGCTGAAGCTGGGACCCAGGCGTGGCAGGGGGGCTCGGCAGCGCCCCCTGGAATGGGATTCAAAAACATGTCCAAATATCAAACACGCTTGCATGTAATAATATGAAACTCGGTACACATATAGATCTCATCGGGCCGAACAACTTTCGTGCTCTAAGTTTTACGCCAGTCCAACAGGAAGTCGGCTATTATGGGCTGTATGGAAACGCATGTTCTGGCATTTGAAACACTTCTCCCAGAGAATTCATCCGATGACCACGAAACTCGGTGTGCATGAAGTCAAGACATGGAGGATGCTAAATTGCGAGGGGATTTTTGATATCTCGAACGGTTTGGCCGTGGCGAGGAAACGAATTTATGATTAAAAAAGGATGCATAAAGTGTGTTATAACTTAGTTATAGTTTTACCTACAGTTACAAAACTCAGCGTGTATATTGATCTTATCAAGCCGAACAACTTTCTAATTTACAGTCATTAGCTCCGACCAACAGAAAGTCAGATATTGTGGTTTGAATGTGAATTGTGTCTCTCTCTGTCTCTCTGCAATTCTGTGTGTGTGTGTCTGTCTGTGTGGGGTGGGGAGGGGAGGGGGGGATCTGTGTATGTGTGTGTGTGTGTGTGTGTGAGGAGGGGGGCTAGTTTAGTTTAACCCTTTCTCTGCTGTGTGCAAAATCTCGGGCACTTTTGGGGCCCTTAACGTGCTCGAAAACTCTTGAAATTTTGCACACAGGTCAGAACCCGCGGCCATCAGGCCCCCCCCCCCTTTTCTGTGTGTGTTTGGAGGGGAGCAGAAAGACTCACACTGATACAAGCTCTAAAGCAGACTTCTTCTCGACAGTCAAAGCGGGGTTACGTTATTGCCCATCGTGCACAGGAACCCGAAAGGCAACGGGGGGTGGCGGCTTTTTATATATATATATATATATAAATAAATATAGCTGCAAGCAGCGATTACGGGCCCAAGCCGGTGGCACCGCCACCCTGGTGCCTGAAACTTTGCACAAATGTCAGAACCCGCGGCCATCAGGGCCCGACTGAAGCTGGTACCCGGGCGTGGCAGGGGGGCTCGACAGCGCCCCCTGGAATGGGAATTCAAAAACATGTCCATATATCAAACACGCTTGCATGTAATAATATGAAACTCGGTACACGTATAGATCTCATCGGGCCGAACAACTTTCGTGCTCTAAGTTTTACGCCAGTCCAACAGGAAGTCGGCTATTATGGGCTGTATGGAAACGCATGTTCTGGCATTTGAAACACTTCTCCCAGAGAATTCATCCGATGACCACGAAACTCGGTGTGCATGAAGTCAAGACATGGAGGATGCTAAATTGCGGACGGATTTTGGATATCTCGAACGGTTTGGCCGTGGCGAGGAAACGAATTTATGATTAAAAAAGGATGCATAAAGTGTGTTATAACTTAGTTATAGTTTTACCTACAGTTACAAAGTTTTACCTACAGCGTGTATATTGATCTTATCAAGCCGAACAACTTTCTAATTTACAGTCATTAGCTCCGACCAACAGAAAGTCAGATATTGTGGTTTGAATGTGAATTGTGTCTCTCTCTGTCTCTCTGCAATTCTGTGTGTGTGTGTCTGTCTGTGTGGGGTGGGGAGGGGAGGGGGGGATCTGTGTATGTGTGTGTGTGTGAGGAGGGGGGCTAGTTTAGTTTAACCCTTTCTCTGCTGTGTGCAAAATCTCGGGCACTTTTGGGGCCCTTAACGTGCTCGAAAACTCTTGAAATTTTGCACACAGGTCAGAACCCGCGGCCACCATATATATAAATAAATATAGCTGCAAGCAGCGATGGAGGGCCCAAGCCGGTGGCAGTGCCAGCCCGGTGCCTTTAGTGTAACTAAAGGCACCAGGGTGGCGGTGCCACCGGCTTGGGCCCGTAATCGCTGCTTGCAGCTATATTTCTTCCTGTTTCTCAACTCTGGACAAACGTGGATACTGCAGGATTTGTTAGCAAACCGTTTGTGCCGTACAGTTGTGCTCTGGACTGAAATGGTGAGTCGTCTCTTTAATTGTTATTCACATACGCTTATATGATATTATAATGCTAATATGCACTGTGTCCTGGCCCTGTGTTAGCAGAGTCCTGTCACATGACCAGGTACATGTGAACCAGCCATCTCAGGTGTAGAGTCAGCTGGCTTCAGAAATCAAACTGATTGTATTGACATATTGCTCTCTGTGTTTCAGGATGTCAAGCCTTTTCAACGGGAAAAAGAACTAGAGATTAAGAAGTAAAAAGGAGTCACTAAAACAACACCAGAATCTGAATGCATCCGTCAAATAGAAATATTTGTGTCAAATTCCAACACCTGAAAAGAATAAAAATAAACAAGGAAACTGAATTGTTTAAATACTTTGTTAATGGAAATAAAATTTGAACTTTTACATGATGTTTGTGATAAAACCGACCAATATTAGAGATATTTTAGATCACAGTAAACTCACTAAACTGGCAGAATGAGAGTTTAACACAATCATCACATGGTCTCATGTTGAGCACACAGTGAGTGAGCGGTGAGGTTACACTTTTAGCTCACTGTGACCTCACATGACCATAGTAAGTATCCTGGGATGGTGAGATCACATTGTTGACTGGGAGAATAAGTGGCGCAAATCGAAAGATCCCGCTGACCTTGGTTTGTATAAATCCCTCTTCTCTACCTTCTCTGCTAATGTCTCTCGTTTAATCGTTTTTCAAACGAGTCATAAGCCGTTTCGTTGTGACGTCAAGATGAAACATTAGCATATTTCCCGCCCATTTATTGCGTGCGCAGACACCAGGAAAACCTGAACCTCAAACACTGCAGCTGATCCCTGTGGATACTGGACAGCATCATGTCGAGGAGACGCTGTGCTCTACAATGTGAAGGTAAAGACAGTTTTTTTCCACTGCCCAAGCACGAGCATGTGAAGAATCAGTGGTTAAAAATCATCCAAGATATCACAGCAGTATAATCCTAAACTTTTGCTGGGTTTCCATTTTACTGACGACTGCATCTCAAATCTCGGAGTTCAATGCAGGATTCGCAAACCGCTTGCTCTTGAAAGATGGTGTTCAAAAAACTTAGTTTTGAGTTTTATATTTTGTAGGTCTCCTGCTAACTCACATTATTACTGTCTTACTGAAATACTTCTGCTAATCAGTCGTGGGCCACTATTACATAAAACTGTGTCTATTAATGCAGTCTGTCGTTCTCACTACTTTGAGTTAAGATTATGTTACATCAGTCTTCACGCTATAGACCTCAGCTAATGTATGCACTGTTATTGATACAGTTTCCACATTCACCGCAATAAATTAGAAAAATACTCGGTAAATAAATAAGTTCAAGTAAAATAATCGGGTTGTTGATGGACATGCACTTGTTAATGCTGATGTGAGGAATTACAGTTGCAACATCTCATAATGTACCTCAAACTGAGTAGCGCATCACTGAGTAGCGTCCTGCTCGAGTCGTCCTTGTGATGGAGGTTCGGGTTGAATAACTAGTTCTTTCAATGTTTCATCATCGTACTCGCGCTCGGATTGATATGGTAAAATCGACATCATTGTTCGTTACTGTGTTTAGTTTACGGTGTAGGAAGCCTTGGGACAAGCAGAGCTGACCGAAATGAATGCTGGGATATTTCAGCCGTCAAGTTACTAACCGATGCATCCTCGGTAAAATGGACGTGTCAAGAACACTTCCGGGATTTTTAACGTTCTTGCCATAATGCAAACTTGTGTATTGGGACACAAAAGATGACGTTCACAAGAACACAAGTACAGACAAGAACACAGATTGAGAAAGGCCCTCTGTTTCTAGGTTGTTAATATGATCTCTTTCACCTGTTGTCTTGTTAATCTCGTCAGCTGTGTCTCGTTTCCCTGATCTGTTCTCTGTGTTTCAAACTGATCCTTGTCTGTCGTCGTTGCGTTTGGTAGGTTGTTCTTGTCAGCTTTGAGGCTGTCATTATTTGTTTTAAGTAATTTATAGCTAATGCTTTTACATTTTTATGTTTGTTTTTGTTGTTCGATTGTTAAAAAGGTGAGTAGAATAATTATTTATAGCCAGTTTAAATTTTTTATCATTGCGTTCACAGATCGAGCCTTTCACTGATGTTGTTAACAGTTTAACGGAAGTTACTGCTGTACAAAGCGTCATGGCGCCTGTAGGAAAAAGAGGGATAACTGATGATATTAACAGTCATTGTGAGAGAATGACGGCATCTACTGGAGACTTCAGAAAAATACTGCTTCTTAAATGTGTGAATACAGGAGGAGCTCTGACATCACTGTAGTTCAGAGAGATTCAGAGAAAGTGAAACTAACTTGATCTACAACAATATGGACGCCTGAACGATTCAACCTCTTTAAACAACAGAATATTTTTTGATCCGTTCAAAGTGTTGTGGACACATCTGATCCTCACAGGTAAGAGAGAGAAATATAAGAGAGATTGTGCTGAACAGGTTTCTAATGGAAGTGATCTGGTTTAGTAGGTTTATGTCGAACTGGAATAAGTTAAACAGAACCAGGTTTAAGCATGTTAAATACTCAACTACTTTAGTTGTTTAATGCACTGAAATGGTATCAGAATTGTATTTAAATATGTCTGATTGGTACATGTGATGCAAAGTTGGGCGTTCTGTCATTTTGTCACAGAACATATAAAGACTAAAGTAACAAAGTAAAGGAGCTCCAGACCGACTGAACATAAACCTGCTAAACCACAGATGAAAATCACGTTTACATTAAACATTGAGATTAAAATTACTCTTGGCCATATGAGAGATTTATATATTTACTTTTAAATTGAATTTTCATCTTGATTTGTGTGTGTAAATTAGTAATGTTTAATATACAGTTCAGGAATGTACAGTATTAGTAAAATGTTTAACACTCCACCTCATTCCTATTGGTACATTTTAGCTAAATGTGTTTGCTAATTAAGTCCATAAACTTAAAAAAGGAACTAGTCCATATTAAGGAAATAATGTATGAATTAAAATTGTAATGATGTTGTTGTGATGTAATTAACTATTCTTAAGATAATAATGTATAAGAAGATTAGTCAAGTGATGCAAATTCTCACGTTTTCTTCTTAGAGAAAAAAAGAAAGACAATGTTAAAAAACATGCGTATAAAAGTTCATTATTAGCCCTCACTCCTTCTCTAAGTCATCTCTGGCTTTAATGAAAAGTAATTAAAATGTATTTATTTATCAGGTAAGTGTTTGAGCTTCACATTAAGCTACTGATCACCTTCTCTGGGTTTGCAGTAATGACCAGCTGACTGTACATGATCTCTCATATATTTGAGTTTCTTCAAAGTCGTCACTCTTTGTCTCAAAATATTCTTTACATTCAATCATGGGCTTCTTTATAAACCGACTTCACATGCACACTAATCCTAAATAATCTTAATCATATAGGCAGAAGTCATTAGATTCAAATATATTTTAAGATTGTAAGAAACTTAAATTGAGTGTGTGTATCAAGTGTGTCCAAACTCTAGACTAGTAGGTGATTTATCTTCATCATTTCTCTCTCCAGATATGTCTTCCTCCAGCGGTCCACTTACTGAGGAGCTTCAGTGCTCTATATGTCTGGACGTGTTCACTGATCCAGTCACCACTCCATGTGGACACAACTTCTGCAAGACCTGTCTGAATAAGTGCTGGGACAACAGCCAGACCTGCAACTGTCCATATTGTAAAGAAACATTCAAACACAGACCTGATCTCAAGATTAACACCACACTCCGAGAAGTTGTAGATCACTATAAAAAGAAAAGTCCTGAGAAAAAAGCTGCAGTTCTGTGTGACGTCTGTGAGGAAAGAAAGCTGAACGCCCTGAAGTCGTGTCTGGTGTGTCAGAGCTCTTACTGTGAAACTCACCTGGAGACTCATCTGAGAGTGGCAGGTTTAAAGAAACACAAACTGATCAATCCTGTGAGTAATCTGGAGGACTATATATGTCAGAAACATGAGAGACCTCTGGAGCTGTTCTGTAGAGATGATCAGACATGTGTGTGTCCGATGTGTTGTGTAAAAGACCACAAGAACCACAACACCGTTTCTTTAGAAGAGGAGAGTGAAGAGAAGAAGGTAAAAGTTACTGACAAACTGACTTTAAATGGCTCTTATCACGAGGAATCACATGTTCTTTGATATAAATGAATCAATTATGAAAACATATTGTGTGTTCTCTGTCTATAGACTCAACTGATGAAGACACAGAAAGACACACAGCAGAAGATCCAGGACAGAATCAAGAAGATTCAAGACGTCAAACACTCAGCAGAAGTCAGAAAAGTGAGTTTTAAATGATTACATTTCATCAATTTAATTAATAATTATTACCTATTATTGTGGTTTGAATTGTTGTATAAAAGCAATTTCACACTCACGGTCGCTCTGCTGGTCTGAATATCGACACGTCTGTGATTCGCTGATCACTTAGTAAAGTAATAACACATCTCTCCTCAACAAGACACATGATTTGAGGAATTATTCAGTGCAAACGGTGCAGAATGAGGGATTTTGAAAACCGTCTAAAACACTGAAGTATGATAAATAATAACACTGATTCTTCTCTTAGTAAACACCACTAATAATGTGTTGTCCTGGTTGATCAGAGAAACACAGAGAAGGAGAAAGCGGCCCGTGTGGAGCTCTTCACTGATCTCATCCGCTGCATTGAGAGATGTCAGACTGAACAGCTGGAGATGATGGAGGAGCAGCAGAAAGCAGCAGAGGAACAGGAGGAAGAGCTCATTGAAGAGCTGGAGCAGGAGATCACTGAGCTAAAGATGAGAAACACTGAGCTGGAGCAGCTCTCACACACTGAAGATCACCTCCAGCTCCTACAGGTCAGTCAACATCTCTCTGATCAATGATAATGCAGTATATGACACCAGAACACTCCCCATGCTGAAGCATTTCTCCTCTCTCCTGCTGTAGATTTACTCATCCCTGTGCAGCTCTAGAGACACCAGGAACTGGTCTGAGATCAGTGTGAAGACTGATGAGAGTCTGGAGACTCTGAGGAGAGCTCTGACTAAACTGCAGGACTCTCTACAGGAGAAACTCACGCTAACTGGTACGACAATATCAAACACACCGTACAGATACATATATTTATCATCTTTTAATATCAGTAATGAAGGATGAGTTTGTGTCTCATTATCATCAGTTCTTCTTGAAGAGAGCAGGTCATATTCATCTCTAATCTCAGAAAACATGCAGTAAATTCATCTTGTACTAGAAGCTTCATCACTGTAACCAGAACCTTGAGGCTTTAGTAGATCTGTGAACACTTTTAGATGAGAAACTACAGAAAGAAACATTCATTATTTATGTGTCTACTACATTTTGTGAATTTCTGACCTGTAGTTCAAACAGCTTTGCAGTGCTTTAATTTAAAAAACAATTAAGATTATATAGCTCAAACACAATAGGAGTTCAGGGATTCTCTAAATATAATTTATTTATATAATTATATATATCATTATATCATTTATTCATACATATTATTCTTTTTTATAAAATATCTCACATAAAAGTTTCATAAAATGTTTCTGATCTTCTAAAAGATCTTCTAAAAAGGAGGAATATTTAGAGCTCAAACACAATATGAGTTTATGATTCTCTAAATATCAGCAGAGAAACATTGATCAGATAAAACATGATGTACACAATACTTTTAAATATAACCTTAAATCTTGTCTATAACTCCACATAAACATGTCAAAGATCTGCTGATGTTTTATTGTCATGTGTCTCTACAGATGTGAAGAGGATACAGCAGTATGCAGGTACAGTTGCTGTCGGCACTACACTACATTACATTCAGATACTCACAGCTTCATCACTGACCTACAGTATTAACAACTGATTCAATATTACAAACATCATCACTAAATATCTGGATTGTGATTTATATTCTCTGTTTTCTCAGTGGATGTGACTCTGGATCCTGATACAGCTCATCCTAAACTCATCCTGTCTGATGATGGAAAACAAGTGAGACATGGAGACATTATACAGAAACTCCCAGACAAACCAGAGAGATTTGATATATATATAAATGTCCTGGGAAAGGAGGGATTCTCCTCAGGGAGATTTTATTTTGAGGTGCAGGTGAAGGGAAAGACTGAATGGACTTTAGGAGTGGCCAGAGAATCCATTGACAGGAAGGGAAAGAACCCACTGAGTCCCAGTAATGGATACTGGACTGTGCGGCTGAGGAATGGGAATGAATATAAAGCCTGTGATGATCCTCCTGTCTCTCTGTGTGTGAGAGTGAAGCCGCAGCGGGTCGGTGTGTTTGTGGATTATGAGGAGGGTCTGGTCTCCTTTTATGATGTGGAGTCCAGCTCTCATATTTACTCTTTCACTGGTCAGTCTTTCACTGAGAAACTATATCCATTTTTTTGCCCGAGCTTTAATGATGGAGGTAAAAACTCAACTCCACTGATCATCACACCTGTCAAACACAATCAATGAATTTACAGCCTTGATATTAAATACACAATGAAAATTATTGATATAATTAAAAACATGTTTAATTAATACATTTTTTCATCTTTTTATTGTTAAAATCTATAATTTCAAATTATAATTAAAATGTTTCAAATATAATGTTTAACTATTTTTTTTCAACTTTTCTTAATTATTCATGCCATTGTTTTCTCACATCTTCTCAACCTGACAAAGTGAAAGTGCCTGTAATTTGTTTTGTTTTTTTACATCAAAATAAACCAAAATATGACATGATACATGATATCAAAGCTGTTTATTTCAATTACAAAATTATTTGTAATATTACTGGTAAATCAGATAAATACCTCAATATATCATAGAACTGTATTATTACCATATTAACAACACTATGGATCTTCAAAGTATACCTAAAAAACACCACTGTATTATGATCAAAAATAAATAAAGCAGAAGAAAGCATTGTAGGTACCAAGTCAAATGTTTACCCCATAGTAAAATTATGTTTAACCATAAGAATAGAATAATAGACAAATTTCAGCACACATCAGATTCATTTAAATTAAATTTGTATTGATGCAGTTGAATACATCTTTAAATAAAATATAGGACTGTTAAATATCTGATGGTGCTGATATGAACTAGAGATACAAACCTTATAAAAGAGTACCGTATACAATTAAACCATATAAAAATATATTTGCAGGATAAAGTAGAGATTTATTTATTAAAGATGCCTATTGATATTGCTGTTTAATGTATTTTGATATGAAAATTGAGGACAGCTGCTTTTTACAGTAGATAGTGATAAAATATAAGGTCATCATTATGAAAAATAAATAATAATTATAGAAAGCTAGTCACATATTCTGTTCTTTTCACATTGTTCTTTGTCCTGAGAGAAAGAGGAAACTTTATCTCTTTAAAGTAAACCAGTCACAGTAAAGAAACTCATGCAGGTTTGGGAATCAGAAATAAACACTGCAATCACTCAATCCATCATGTGTTAAATACTGCAACACACACTCAAAACACAAAGAGTGCATTCAAATTTGAGTGTGTGTTGATGTTTACAGAAACATCATTCTGTAAATTATGACATAATTATTATTTTCGCGTGAACTATCCCTTTAAGATTCTCTGAGGTCTCTGCTACAGCATTACTGTAGATATTGTTCACTAGGTGGCGCTATATAGTTTCAAATCAGAAAATACAGACACTATAATGAGGTTCATACAGTCAATAGTTATTTAAATTATTTAATTTAATCTGTTTAGTGATTTGTTTTTAGTTTTCTTGGTTAAAAATGATTATTTTTGAGTGCTATGTCTGGTAAATCATTTTTGATTGTGCATCTTTAGTCCTGATTATGATTAATAATGATGCCTGAACAACTCAATAATGGATGAATGTATTGGGTCCACATTTGAATGCACTGTCTGTGTTTTGAGTGTGTGTTGCAGTATTTAACACATGATGGATTGAGTGATTATTTAGCTCTGATGGTTTTAACAGAGACGGCAGGACAAATGTTTCGTCCACTGAGGTTTAGGACACAAGATGAAACCAAAGGCCCCAGAGGACGGCTTTAATGGGACCCGGAGTCTCTCCTGGGACAAAGACACAATTTTCATATTTCCATAAACAGAGTCAACTTCATCTAACGGAAGAGTCATGAGAATTTCTTAAACCAATGGCTGCAGATTATGTTTATGAAGGGGTTTGGAAAGATTATTTCTGCTTTGTTTTTATTTGATTATATTTGTATTATATATTTGTTTCTGTACCTTTTTAAGTGGGTCAATTTGTACTATATATTTATGTAATTGTCATTAACAAAATGTCAAACCAAGCTGCATTATCAGCATTAAACCTCAATATCACAGATCTTTGTGTCTCCATCAGTCCATCTTTTCCTCTGGATGTGTGTGTAAAGTCTGATCAGTGATTGTGTCGTTCTTCAAGTATTGTCGTGTTGGATTCAGCAAATCCACATAAAGTGCCAGAACTTCCTGATCTCTGTTCTTCATCATCCTGCAGTGAGAAACCTGTAATTCTGCCATCAGTCATTTCACCAAATTACATAATCATCTTTTAGTTCTACACTGCAGAAAATGCCCTTCTTACTTAGTATTTGTGTCTTGTTTCCAGTCCAAATATCTAAAAATTCTTAAATCAAGAAAATTTACCAGTAAAATGCCATAAGATATGTCTTGTTTTATGGGGATATATATCAAAGTGAAGTGAGTTTTTGCTTAAAACATTAGTAGATAATGTTGCCTTTTTTTAAGCAACAAAACACTTAATTTATATCCCCAGAAAACAAGAAATAATATTTTATCAATCTTATATCAGTAGAATGAACTTCATATAAAGGGTTTATTCATGATTAGAGATGTTAGGATGGAGTTATTTCCATAACCTTTACATATTTTATCAGACATTTTGTCTCAGAAATATATAGGTACATTGTTCTTGTTTTGTTTTTTTAAAGTGAAAACATAATTTTACTGAACCTCAAATGATATTTGAAAGTTGTTGTTTTATATGTAACAAACATTTTATGAAAGGAAACACAACAGCAGTTTTACAGAAGACATTCATTATGTAAAAATACATCAAACATTTAAAAACAAAGTTACAAGTATTCTTTTGAAAGCAACACAAATAGCAAGCCACCTGTTAAATCATTATTAATATGTAAATATTTAATGTGAGAATTATTAAAAATGAATGGATAAAAAAATCAATGCATGTGCTTTAAAATAGAGTAAAATTCACTGTTTCATACAAACAACATTTTCTGTCCAGATTCTAATGCATCATTACATGATTCTCGCTGAACACACACCTCATATATTAACACTCAGTGTGTGTTTTCTTCAGATGTCAGTTTCATTGAGGAATGTTGATGTTGGAGGGAAGTTAAAGGCCGGTCCCACTTTATATTAAGTGGCCCTAATACCTGTGAACTTAGTAACTACATGTGTACATAGTATGTAACTACAGTGTAAGTACACATTAGTACATAGTATCTACAGCTGTAACATTTGCGTAACTACATATATGTAACAACCCTCAGAATGGTATGTGTAAGTACAAATGTGTAACAG
>JARPMJ010007509.1:0-42320 GCA_033366665.1 Phoxinus dragarum | reverse complement strand
TGGAATGTAATAAGAATTATGTAATTTAAACATTTAACTTATAATGTAATATAAGGGTATTTAAATAAAATTAAATTTTATATTTAATAAAAAAATATATATTTGAATTGAATGTAAAATACAAAATGTAAATTAATAAAATGAATTTAATATTTAATATAAAAAGTGATAAAACAATGCAATAACTTTTTATTTCATAAAAAAAATTAATTTGAATATGATGCTATTTAATACAATTTTTTTTAAATAAACCCAAATTAAATAAAAATCTAATATAATGTAATATTTAATTTACAAAGTAATAACATTTTATTTAAAATGTAATACAACTTATTTAAATGCTAATAATACATTATATATTTACTTATTTTGTTTAATATACAATTTAAGAAATTTTTATACAAATTTAATTTCATAAAAAATTTTTTGTTGTAAAATATTTAATCTAAAATGTAATGAAATAATGTAATCCAGCATTTAATTTGAAACGTATATCAATCGAGTCAGAAATGTAATAAATCTGCATTCTCTGCAGTAGTTTCATGGACACATTATTGAAAACAGGGGCTGTGAATATACTCTGAATGTTGTTTCTATATGCAGGACAAAAAAAAGTGAACTGCATAGACGTTATAGATAATTATGATAGATATTAACCGATCCCACAGGTCTCTCTCCTGCATTTGGTATCAGTAGCGAGCCAATTATGATATTGTGATGCATTGCGATCATATCATGAAACAGCTGCCGATCCCCCCACCTAGAGACTGCTAGATACTCTAATGCTGTCCTGCTCATCAAACTGCTTTAGAGACATAAAATACCACCTTTGCAGAAAGCGACTGCTGAGGTAAGGCATTCTGCCTTTAATATATGTACATACGCTGTCAAAAGCATTCAGCGACTGTCTGATGAATAATGATGTTTGGTGCATTAAACCGAACCCTCCACCACTAAACACCCACTGAAGAAGGGCCACTCACAGTCTGGAACCAAGAAAACCAGGGAGGGCGAGAAGAGTGAGAGAAAGAGAGATTAAGAAACAGCCATTGATATTTAACAAGTAGAAGACAAAACTGAACACTTCAGCCGTAAATGTTAGGTTTCTTTGATTACGCAGCGCTTGTTCTTGTTTATTCCACATATGAAGAGATAACACTGACAGCAACACTGCAGAGAATACTTCTCATTAGCTCTGCTTCATTATGGCTCTTAATTAAGGCCGGCCTGAAGAAGATTGAGGCGGCTCACCAATTTGCCAGAGCGATGAGTCACGTTCCTTCGCAAAAAAACAAACAAAACAGGAAAACTAAGTGAAGGATTTGACTAAATAATAAAGATAGTAAAAGTCTTTCATTCACCGCTCAGACACAAGAAGAAACGACCGGAAAATATTTGAAGTATAAAAAGCAGAATATGAATGAAATGCATCTAAAAAGTGTATTTAACGGTGCTTGTAAAAGAGACATCAGCATTTTAAAATAATAACAACCACAATAATAAAAGTATTACTATTAAATTTTAAATTATTTCAAAATGCTTTTACACACACACACATATACATACATATATATACACACACGCATATATGTACATATGTACTGTATGTATATATATATATATATAGCTTAGCTGTGATGCTGAATGAAAATATTATTATACACTGAATTATAAACTATTATTTTTTAAATGCTAATTGATACAATATGAATAACTTTAAATTGATAGTTTAATACTTATAGTAATATGAATGAAAATCTAAAAAGTGTATTTAATTGTATTCAAAGAAAAACAAAATCAGCATTTGAAAATTATTAAATGCTGAATAAAACTTACATAATTATAATTAATAAATATATTAATTTAACAAATTAATAGGCTGGTGACAATTATGTCTAATTACTGGCCTGGCTAAAACAAATTAATCGGTGGTCCACATTAAAGCAGCAAAGCTCTAACCAGATCTAAGGGTTGATTTATTGGTGTGGTTTGAGGTTCTAACATCTGTGTACTTATGAAGCATATTTGCGGCAGTGACATTTTTCAGATCAGCTTTGAGAAAAGAAAAACTCACTGGAAGCACGATTCCAACTTTTCTCATGGAGGATTTATAGATTTGGCAAAGCGCTATGCAGGCTTCAGAGAGTTGACTGATTTCTACTGGACGTGAAAACTGGAGCAGCCAATGAAATATTCAGGGCCAGTTTGAGCAATTCCATGAAATCTGATGAGGCGATCTTGAAACCCTTCTTTCACAGAGACATTCCATTATAGACGGCTAATCATCAAACGAACAAAAAATAGAATCAATATAGCACGGCTGTTACATATTTTTGACACGTGCCAGGGCAATATCATGGTTTAAGAGCAAAAGAAAACTCAAGAAGTGATGTCATCATGGTCACATTTCTGCCAAAGTAAGGTAAGAGTGCAGGAGAGGTCCCTGTGAAGAGGCAAGGATTCAGCCATAGAGGTGCAGAAGCTCTGACAGTGATGCTTGTATAGTTAGCTGCTGTTTGGCAGCAGTCCATTTGAATCCAGTGCACTAACCACTGACGTGCCGTCCCTGGACACGCTCGGCACAGGCCTCGCACATACAGACGAGTGCGCATGCGTGATAACATACACGCAGCAGGAGGAGCGGACAGCCTGCCAAACTCCTGCAATCACTGGAGTTATTAATCATGCAGCAGTAATTACAGTAGGCAGGGAGAGGAAGTGACTGCAGTGGCCACTCATACATGCACACAAGCACACCACAGGAGAAAAAACTGGACTGATCAGAGATTGTGAACAACATGAGGAAAGTTGGTGATAAAATCAACAGGGTGAGGGCTTTTGGTCTTGCTCGCCCTCATTATATTCTCAAAAAGAGCGGGCTTAAACTGTTGTAATACCTGATGCTTTGTATGCAGGTGACAGAAATGTTTGGTTTTTGGCAGTTTTTTGACAGAAATATACTTTCAATTCTATACTCTAAACTAGACGGAAAGAGGGACGGACAGACAGACAGACAGACAGACATATAGACAGACAATAGAAGACAGAAAGACAGACAGTAGAAGACAGACAGACAGACAGACAGACAATAGAAGACAGACAGACAGAAAGACAGACGATAGATGACAGACAGACAATAGAAGACAGACAGAAAGACGATAGATGATAGACAAAAGAAGACATACAGACAGTAGAAGACAGACAAACAATAGAAGACAGACAGACAATAGAAGACAGACAGACAATAGAAGACAGACAGACAATAGAAGACAGACAGACAATAGAAGACAGACAGACAATAGAAGACAGACAGACAATAGAAGACAGACAGACAAGACAGACAGACAATAGAAGACAGACAGAAAGACGATAGATGATAGACAATAGAAGACAGACAGACAATAGAAGACAGACAGACAATAGAAGACAGACAGACAATAGAAGACAGACAGACAATAGAAGACAGACAGACAAGACAGACAGACAATAGAAGACAGACAGAAAGACGATAGATGATAGACAATAGAAGACAGACAGACAATAGAAGACAGACAGACAATAGAAGACAGACAGACAATAGAAGACAGACAGACAATAGAAGACAGACAGACAAGACAGACAGACAATAGAAGACAGACAGACAATAGAAGACAGACAGAAAGATGATAGATGATAGACAGAAAGATGATAGATGATAGACAATAGAAGACAGACAGACAATAGAAGACAGACAGACAATAGAAGACAGACAGACAATAGAAGACAGACAGACAAGACAGACAGACAATAGAAGACAGACAGAAAGACGATAGATGATAGACAATAGAAGACAGACAGACAATAGAAGACAGACAGACAATAGAAGACAGACAGACAATAGAAGACAGACAGACAATAGAAGACAGACAGACAATAGAAGACAGACAGACAAGACAGACAGACAATAGAAGACAGACAGACAATAGAAGACAGACAGAAAGATGATAGATGATAGACAGAAAGATGATAGATGATAGACAATAGAAGACAGACAGACAATAGAAGACAGACAGACAATAGAAGACAGACAGACAATAGAAGACAGACAGACAATAGAAGACAGACAGACAATAGAAGACAGACAGACAAGACAGACAGACAATAGAAGACAGACAGACAATAGAAGACAGACAGACAAGACAGACAGACAATAGAAGACAGACAGACAATAGAAGACAGACAGACAATAGAAGACAGACAGACAAGACAGACAAACAATAGAAGACAGACAGACAATAGAAGACAGACAGACAGACAATAGAAGACAGACAGACAATAGAAGACAGACAGACAATAGAAGACAGACAGACAATAGAAGACAGACAGACAGAGAGAGAGACAGACAGACAATAGAAGACAGACAGACAATAGAAGACGGACAGACAATAGAAGACAAATAGACAGACAGACGATAGACAATAGAAGACAGACAGACAGATTGATAGAATAATTATATATACATATATAAATTAAATTGCACATTAAATATGCACAAATAATTTAATAATTTACATTTTTTGTTAATATTGTCATGACACCTCTTTTGTGTCACGACAGAGATGATTTTTTAAATGTCAAGAATGATAGTAAATACAAGACAAAAATAACACAACTAGACTTATTTTGTCTTCATTATTGTTGATGAAACATAACCCGGATGAACAATATCAAAGATGAGAAGTGAAAAAAAGATTAACACTGCTTTCAATAACACTATCTTTTAGCACTTCTTTTGTTTTAAATAAAATATCATAAAAAACACCTGCTATCTATATAAACAACAAGGGTGAGAGAGGAAAAAAAAGATTCACTGGCATTAAATGGAGAGTTAGTCTGTTGTATTTTCCTTTGAGCACTGATGGTGAATCTTTCACCCAGTCACTTTTAAAGGAGATGGTATCTCATGAGGTATCTTGGGAGATCATGTCTGCCAAGTTAGAAAGACGCCCTGCAGACACCTCCTGTTTTTCAGCCCAGTAAACGATGTGGACGTGGTCTCACCGTGCCAGAATTTGACAATCAGCACACCGTCTGGTCCACAGTGGAGCTCATTTTGGCTAAGAACTATCTTTTTGCGATATACTAAAATATCAACTTTTACCAATGACCTACTACTACTAAATGCCTCGAAAAATGCAATATGTATTAGATGGCACATGGATGCGAGTCACCAATTGTGATGCATCAAGTCGAGATGATGGATGTAGACTAAAGGATCCCAGACCACAAAACAAAACCATTCCTTCAGGGCAACTGTTTAAAGTGATATTGCCAAAGATGGATCTGAACAGAAAATGGGCCTTTTGGCTTCATTGTGGGGTTTCCATTGACCATCTTGCGAGTCTCTTATAATTCATCAGGCTGACTGATGCTCTGAACTGAGATAAATAGCTGCTTCAAGGTCCCTGTTTCAACCTCAAACAATAGACAGCTTTCTCCCCTGCCTTCGCCACAGATTCGAACAGATGGCGGCATTCATTCATTCTTGAACGCGTATAAATCTGATGCAGACGCGGCGCTACGTCCAGCATACAACATGCCAGAATATCGTAATTGCATACAGAGATTCTTAGGAGAGCAAATATGAGTTAAGCAATAACCGTTTGGTAATAGTGTGCAATTTAAAATACAAAATGAATGCGCATCAGCAAATCCTGACATAAAAGGTCGTCTTATCGCACGTCCTACATTGCAAGGCAAACGCCCTGTAATCCTATTGCGACAAGTTTTAGGCAAAGTTTTAGATTGTGTTTATTCAACATTCAATAAATCCGACACGATATTACGCTTATCTTAATCCGCGAGCAGACGTTTTCTAATGTCGAGGGATTACGCAAACTGCTGACTAGGTTGTCCTCAACGCGCTGGAGTGGAAAAAGAAAAAAACCCTCAAACTTAAGCAGTTCAGCATGTTGAGGCCTTCAGCAAAGCTCAAGTATTGACTTCCATCAAAAATTCTTTGATTGGACTGACAGAAGCAAGTGCTTTAGATGAGGAACCCTAAAGTAATTTATCACTGACAGATGGGAAGGTAGACAAACATGTGCGCACATCAAAATCACCACACCAGAAGACAAGCTTCACAGGCAGAATGGTTCATGCCACAGATAGAAAAGTTATTGAGCTGATCCAAAGTGACTAGAGCCATGAGGGGCGTTTATGATCAACAATATTGTCTGAATCGTGGAAAAATAATGAGCAAGTAGCAGCTTAAGAAGTAGTACTTTGTCAAAAAATCCTTGCTAGCTAAATGATAGCTGGTTACATACAAGAAGTTGAGACAACAACAACAAAAACACAAGTGTCTAATTCAAGAGCTCATATTTTAAAGACTTTTAGAAATTTAAAATGACATTATAAGAACAACTGAATTAAAGATGCAGTATTTTGCATAAAATGCAGAAGCTAAACGCTAATAGAAGCTATCAGAAGCTAAATGCTAGTAGTCACAGTGGTTGCCTGCAGCTTTTATGCATGTTCCATCACTTTGCCGTCCGAACTGTGGAGATTGTGGGAAATAATGAGCTGAAACTAGCAAATAGCTGCTTAAGGAGGAGGACTTAACGTTAACCTTTTTGGCTAAATGGTAGCTAGTTATAACCTACACAAAAGTTGGACAGAACAACAAAAACAAAGTGACTAATTCAAGATCCAAGTTCATATGTTAGAGCCTCAGGTTGTTGACTTTCACTTTAAAATCACTATAAGAACAATTGAATTGAAGAACAGAGAAGCTAAATGCTAAAAGGAGCTAAATGCTACATAGCCACAGTGTATGTCTGCAGCTTTGTATGCATTATCCATCACATTGTTGTCTGAATTGTGGAGAATGTGGGAAATGATGAGCTGAAACTAGCAAGCAACAGCTTGAGAAGTAGATTTAGCCAAACTTTTCATTTAACCTGGCTGACTAAATGGTAGCTGCACACAATAACAAAAGCAAGTGTCTAATTCAAGAGGTTAAGTTCCAAGTTCATATTTCATATCCTCAAGAAGTTGACTTAAATTTAAAAATCACTTTACGAACAATTTCCATGAACTGTAGGAAGATGCAATGTTGCACAAATGGAGAAGCTAAATGCTAACAGAAGCTAATGCTACACTGTCGCATTAGATGTAAACTAGCTATTAGCTAATTTTCTGGTGCAATTACTTTTAATTGTGCATTGTCCCTGTAAAAATAAACAATAAAATGAAATGAATGAAATGTCACAGTATATGCCTGCAGCTTTTTATCACTTTCGTGGCAAAAATATATTAATTTTAAATTTCCTAATACACAAATCCCACTTGTTTTTCATGCTAATCTGTAATTTTTAACATTGACACTTTTACAACACAATGTGAAACGCATCCAAACAGCTAAGAACGATTCAGTATTTATAGCAAGATGCAAAAATACTTGGCAAACTACATCCTGTATGGATTTAATTAGCAATTCTATTTTCCGTTCTATGATTCCGTTATCCGTGAAGGTCGGCAACCCTACCCTAAGTTAACGTGTCTAACTCATGGACACAATACTGAAGGGTCATGTACAGTATTTCTCCTTGTAAGGTTCAAACCCCCATTGTTTCAGTTTCCAATCTTCCAACCACTACACCACTTCAACTGGACCTATCCTCCTCGGCATCTCCTAAACACAGCACACCTCGACACAGACTCAATTTCACACTACAAGATTTTACAAGAAGGGCTCGCCGGATGGCATCTGGGAACACAGCCAGTCAAAGGACCGGTGGCGGACAAGAATGAAATAGAGATTTGGAGACGCCGATATTGAGGACCATCAAACTGGAAAGAGATTAGAGCGGCGGGTGTGACGCTGAGAAAGTCTGCCAGCTCAGTCTCAGGGAATGAGATCTGCTACTGGAATGTTGTGATGAGAACGCCTCATGATGGCTACAGTTTTTTTGAAAAGATAATGTTTCTGCATGCCACATCCTAAGACACTGGCAATGTTCGGAGCAATATATTGAGCAAAATGCGCAATGATGAATGGTTCAAACTGAATATAGTAGCCACATGACCTAGCCATGGTGTAGGTTTAATTCAGCAGGTGCAGCCCAGTTATCATAATGGAAATAAATTTATCCTTGTCGTCTATAATACATTGCATTGTGGGATACAGTATCCAGTGAAGTGCTCTGGTTGTATAATGCACAATACATCATTTGTTTGTAATTTATTGTATGACTGTATAATGTGTAGGGCTGTCAATTGATTTTTAAAAATATAGTAATAAAATGAAAAATAATAAACGCAGCAATTACATGGGGGTTCACGCACCATTGGTGCTTGGGCCCAAATTACATACGTTTATTTAAATAAAATTAATTGATATTTAAAATAACAAATGATGACATTTGTGAATGTTGGCAATTTGAGCAAATATTTGTTTATTATTAATAATTGTATTCAATCCAATATGTATTTATTAAACTATTTATTCTTATTTATTACTATTAATAATGAAAATAATTTAAGAAATATTTATTTTATTAAATTCAATACCCATTTAATTAACCATTATATTTATTTTATTTTAATATATTTAATAATAAAGATACTATTACTAATAATAAAATAATAATAATTTTGATATAAATAAGTATACTAAAATAAACATTCAATTTTGTTTGACTATTCCATGAATACACATATCTGAACATATTTTCTTTGTAATTGATAGGGCTGTCAATTTAAGCAAATATTTGTTTATTATTAATAAAAAGTATTCAATCCAATATGTATTTAATAAATTATTATTTATTCGTATGTATTGCTATTATTAATAATTAACAATTTAAGAAAATATAAATGTATTATTAACTATTTTATTCAATATCTATTTATTTAACCATTATATTTTTATTTTTAAATAATTATTAGTTTTATTATGCAACTAAGCACATATAGATCAATATCAAACGTTTCGGCAATCTGCCTTCTTCAGTGAATCATCATCTACTACTACTACTACTAATAAAAAATAATTATAATAATTTTGATATAATTAAGTATACTAAAATAAATACAAAACCGACAGCCGTAATGCACACTGTATTCCATGAATACACATATCTGAACAACATATTTTCTTTGTAATTCATACGGCTGTCAATTAAAGGAAATATTTATTAATATTCATAATTGTATTCAATTAAATATCCATCTTATTTATTATCTAATTATTCAAGCATTTTTTACTCTTATTTCATTTTATTATTAATAATTATCACATTAATAATAATAATTATGACAATGATAATTACCGGTACAAAATTAATCAAATAACAGTCCCAATATTAGGCTAATCAGGTATTCCATGCATACAGAAACTCTACTTTTTCTCTAGCATATATATGGAGAGTTAGTAGACTAGTATGGTAGTACGCAATTTCGAAGACAGCCATTGAGTTCAGTCGCATGTATTGGTGTGATCGGCAGACTCTCACCTTTAGCCTGCTCTTCATCCTCCCTTTCTTCCTCCTCCTCCTCCTCTTCCTCCTGCTCCTCCTCCTGCACTAGGCTGGGGGGTCTGTAGGGCGGGGGGGAGGCGCATGGGCGGAGGGACGCCGGTCTGTCCTGATTTCTGCTTGAAGAGAAAAGCAAAGAGACTGTGTGAGAGAGAGTAATGCAACAGACTGTGGAAAGGACACAGGCTAACAAATAAACAGTGACAGATGAAAATGAATGAATGATGCTGGGAAAACTCTGGACGGAGAAAGATGCACTGATTTATAGGGATAGTTTACCAAAAAAAGAAAAGGAATCCTAAAATCCAGTTCACAAAACCCATCTAATGATTCGTTCACAAATCTTAAATAAGGACTTCAGTTTGGGTCCGTTTCTCCCACAAAGCTACTTCAGAAGACTTTGAATATAGTGCATAAGCCACATGGATCCCTTTAATGCTATTTCTATGAAGCTTTCCTGCTCAATTTTGGGTGAACTATTCCTCAAAAGGCAGAGCAAACCAACTTAGAAACCCCAACAAAGCATGAATAAGAGAGCCAGACGATAAGAGCATGAGGAAAGCTGTAAATGGTAGGGAGTAGAAATTAGGCAACGGGCTATTACAAGAAGTAATCTCATAAAACTGCTATTGTCAGAGAAAAGCCTCAGGAGATGGACATGAGAATAATATGTGGAAAGCCAACGATGAAGTTATTATCAACATCTCAATACGAGGCACTTCAACTAACACTAACAGATTCTTAACAAACGATTTACGGATTGTGGTTTTAATGGACCCCCAAGTTTTTGAAGGGTTTTGTTATTGTTAAAGCAGTCGCTATGGGATTTTTGGGTTTTCAGAGAGAAACATGTCTCATTTAGCATGTCTCGATGCGATTTCAAGAACGTTCCGAGTGGTTTTTAGCATTTTTAGCATTTCTCTATGCGATTTATAGGATGTTCTGGGTCATTTTTAGCATGTCAATGCGATTTCAAGAACGTTCTGAGTGGTTTTTTAGCATTTTTTTAATACGTCTCTATGAGATTAATAGGATGTTCTGAGTCATTTTTAGCATGTCAATGTGATTTCAAGCACGTTTTGAGTGTTTTTTAGCATTTCTCGATGAGATTAATAGGATGTTCTGAGTCATTTTTAGCATGTCTCGATGCGGTTTCTAGTATGTTCTGAGTGGTTTTTAGCACGTTCACCAATTTCTATTTTGTTTTTAGCATGTTGCTATGCGATTTCCAGGATGTTCGGGGTAATTTATAGCACTTCTATTAGGTACATCAATTAACATTAATATCCATAATCGATTGTTGTTTACATTACCAATCAATTCATCGATTAATCGTTTAACCCAGAGGTACTCAACAGGCGGCCCGCATCCAGCCCGTCTGCATTATTTTTATGGCCCGCGTCATACAAAAGATGAATGCATTTTTTTGTTTCGTTTTGTTTTTTTAGCTTAAAAGGTGCACGAATATTAGACAGTGTGTGACTTATATTTATGTAGCCTATGTTTAATACCGCGGATGCTTTGGATAATCCGTGGGTCGATTAATTAAAAATAACATTCATCATCGTCATTGTAATGTGTGTGGAATGCTTAATGGGACTTTATATAGCTACTTGATATCTCCGAAATGTACCATTAACTTGCTAAGCGCAACAAATGGCGAAACAAGCGGTAAAGCTGTCAGGTAACTTTTGTGTGCGCCACGCAGAGCTCGTGCATACAGAGCTGCGCACCTTCACTTGCGTAATTTAAATATCAGACTAATTATTTATAGCTCATAACTTATAAAAAATGTAATAAAACAAGCTGTGTTACTATATGATGAATGATAAGACGGCTACACACTGCGCGAGGACTGAATTGAGCTCTCTTTACCGTCTGAATGGACAAATAGTCTAAATGTCCGTTTTGGAGAGTATTCACGTAAACACAGTCAGTTATGTCTTTACAGAACATACAGTTGTGAGAATATCGGATGTGCATCAGTGCAATTGTATCTGCACACTTCGTCTTAAAGTGACAGTGCGTAATAAACCTAATGCATCTGTGCACTTAATATTAATCAAACAACAAAATAAAAAAGAGAAAAGCATTCACTGCTCTTTAATGAGTAATAGCCTGTATTTGCTCATTGATTTTCTTCATACATTTTGAGGCTTTTAATACTCTTGAGTATGAACTCATTTTTTTTGCATTAATATCGCAAGAAAATTGTTAATACACTTTTTTTGTTCCAGATTAATTTTTTTATTTCATGTTCAGTATTACTTTAAACAAAGAGGACAAAGACTAGCAAGACTTACCTAGCAAGATGGGTAATAAACTGCATTTCTAAATAAGTAAAAACTGAAAATATTGTCATAAATAAAGTTTTACGATAGAAGTTGTAATTTGTGGCCCTTCACATTTTATGTGGTTTACATGTGGCCCCCTTGGTATCTGAACCTGAGTACCCCTGGTTTAACCTCTTAAATCCGAAGCTAAGTTATGTTACTTAACCACTTGCTTAACCGACACAAAAAACTTAGAAGCTTTGCTTAACAAAGAATATAGGGAATATGACCATCACTTAACAAGTGGACCCATGATGGAGCTAGACGTCATTTGGCTCTGCAGTGAGCACCACTTGCAAAAATCGGGCTGTTGTGCGGACATTCGTCGACCCTCCTGATATACAAAATGTTGTACATACAGTACATGCAAAATAATAACACACGTACCAGTGACAACAGAGTCTAATCGAGGCTAACCATCTCTCAATAGAGCTGCAGCTATAGCTCACATAAGCCGCCTCTAACAGATCTATTAGCATTAATCAGCTATTAACGGCGCTTGCAGAAGGATGCCATAATGTTTCACTGCTCCTGAGAGCCACGCTTACTGCTGATTAATACCTAATGAATGATGGAAGAATGATATCGTGGGAGAAAAACCGCTAATGTGTATAAGAGCTGTGAATACAGGTATTAGCAACCGAGGCTAATTTTGCTATGTTGGCAAAAAACTATTTTGTGCACAATATATGGGAAAATCTTTGTTTATAACATACTATTAAAGGTAATTCTTCTATTTATTCTGTAGCAGTTACTTTTTGCCTTTTTCAAATCTAAATTTACATTTTCTTATGGAAAATAGCTTTAGAAACAGAAAGCAGCGTGAGTTTTCCTTCAGATATGAGCTGAAAAGTTAATTAAATTTGCAGGGTGTAATTAGAGGGCCCCATATTCTGATTGTGGTGAATAATCACGTAGCCTCGGGAGCCGAATGCAACTAATGGATGAAGGAGCAATTAGGCAAATTACTGTAATTTCAAATTAATTGCTAGAAAAAACAGTTTTAATCAAAACACGGCGACTCCAGAGGTATCTAGAAGATTTCAAATAGGGATTCTTCTGCAGGTCTCCCGGGAAGAGACACCATTTCTCAGAAACATGGGCTTGCTTGCTTGCGCATATTTGTCCTCTTTTCTTCCATTATTTCTCTTGATTCTGGGATGTGGCGAGGGTTATAGCAGATTGTGATGGGTTGTGCTTTGATGTGAGTGGAAACCAGCCTTAGACATTTACATTAGTGGACACAAAGACATCTTGAAACAGACACATAATAAATACAGCATTCAGCTTCTTTGCACAGAGACTCGGAGTGTGATCATTACAGGGCAGCTGGGACGTAATTACGGATCATTACGGACAATGCAGTTCCAGTGAGAATCATATTGCAGTGAATGCTGCCGATTTGAGCTATGTTCGTATATAAAATCTGAGTCTGAGAACACACTAAAAGGCCCTTGCCTTTTAGTCTTTAGATAAGTATTTTCAATATTCAAGAAAAAAAGAAAAAAAAAGTTCAGCTTTGTCATCACAGAACTAAATTATATTTTTATATCTATTGAAATAGAAAGCAGATATTTAAAATTGTAATAATATTTCACTTTATTACTTTTTTTTAAAGTATTTTTATTAAATAAATGCATACATAAAAATAGAATGTATGTATACAGTATAAATATATATATACGTGTGTGTGTGTGTGTGTGTGCAGTACACATATATATATATATATATATATATATATATATATGTATTTAATGTTGTGCCTTAAGGTTGATTAGACAGCTGACAATAGTCAGGATAATGCAATTGATTTTTTTTTTGTAATGTACGGTAGTAGATGTTTTATTTTAATAGGCTATATATTCATAGGAGTAAGTGACTCTATAACATTTATAAATTTGTATCCTGCTTAAGCATTACCTGTCCAGTCTTGGATAATTTGTCTTTCACTTGTCCCTCAATGTTCTGTTGTTTTGTCATAGCTTATTTTATTTTTTGATTTAAAAAAAAAGAAGAGTAAATTATAATTATCTTTTTTTTAATCATCATTATCGTGGTTCTGTTTGTTGCGTGAAAAAAAAAAAAAGCGAAAAAATGTGTAAAAAATAAATAAATACATAAATAATAGGACTAACAAGATTAATTGCATTCATTTTTATCTCGTCACCTCATAATTTTTTAATAATTACATGCACAAAATGTACAGCACTATTTGGAAAATCTGTCAGTAGCATATGTATTTCCGTGCAGGATTTGTTGAAAAGGTGAAAGAGCCACAACTCAGAGGTGAGCTTGTGCAGAGCGCAGGTTTGTACTCACCTGGGTGGCTTTCCTCTTAGCCTTATGCTGTCTAATGCTGGAGGCGGTCACTGAAGCAGGCTGCGAACACACACACACGAAGAAAGTCAACCTCACGGATAACAAACACGGACACATCAGCTCAAGAGATTTGTGCGTTCCCAGTTTGGGGCTGAGAGAGAACAAAATCAATTATCTCAGACAGAGGAAGACATCATTCACTGACATCCCGTTAGTGTCGCTATTACTGTTGAAATCATCCAATCAGGAGGGATTAGCACATGGCATGGGAACAGCACCACAAGGTCCTGCGCTTGTATGGTTGCTAAGGCTGAAGTGCCCAACCTGCAGGGCATTCCAACTAAGGTCATACAAATCATGAAGTTGTAATGTATGAAACAACAGCTCTGCTCGAGCCTCAGGGGTCAACACACACAGGTTCAGGAAGAGCTTCTTCCCTCAAACCGCACAGATCCTCAATAAGGATGCTGCTAGAGGCCCATACGCTGCTCTCTGACCACAATATTGTGATATAAAAAAAATCACCCAGTAGGTCTTTAGTAATACACATGTTCCCCCTCACATTTCAACAGCACTTCCTATATCATATTACTTACTATTATTTAAATATTATTTAGAATTAACACATAAACATGTTGGCCAGGCCGGGTAATTTATGTATTTATTAATACATAAATATTACAATCTCTAAATGTTAGTTATATTAATTATAACATCAAATATATACACAATTAGATAGAATATAATTACTACATGTATTATATACATTTTATATTAGAAATATTACATATTTATATATAATTTTATTACAATATCTTCATATTATTATTTTGATATTTAGAACTCTATTTACACTATTTAGAAAAGTTTAGTTTCACTAATTTGAGTACTTCTATTTATTATAATTATTACATGCATTATTTATAAATGAAAATTGTATTACAATATCTAAATATTACTGTAATATCTGACTGTTATACATTATTATAATATAAACTATAATATAATTATATTGTGCATTATTTCCTGTTATCTCTGCTCTTTCGTTGTTAATAAAAATGGAACCTTGTGTCAAAAAAGCTGCCCCAAAATAAGTATAATAATAGAATCATATACATTTGAATACACATGTTATTACATTTCATATTAAAATGTGTATAATTCTATTATATTTTGGGGCAGCTTTTTTGACGAAGGGTTCCATATTTATTAACAACGAAAGAGCAGAGATAACAGGAAATAATGCACATCTGCATGAAGACGCAATAGTGATGAGCAGTAATGTGTGTGTGGCCACAACTACAACATTTATTTGTGTTTTCATTGTGCCTTTTTCCCCTTATGCGAAGTAAAGGACACATATGTTACAAAACATGGATGACACTGAAAAAAAGTTTACTTCAAAACAGAGGCACATTATGGAAAAATACAGGGGACTAAAAGCAATCGAAAGAGTGCTAGACCTTTAACAGCAGAGCTGCGGGAGAAAGTGGCCCAAGAGTGCGGCGGCGCTTACCAGTGACTTCAGTAGCGACTGAGTGGAATTATTATTGTTGAACTGGAAATGAATTGGCCCCATTTTCAAAAATGAGAGCACTCAGGCATGAACAGGGGGGGTCATATCTGAGGTGCACAGTGGCAGGAGAAGATGATGGCATTTGAAATGAAAAGGCAGGTTTACCCGTGGAGTGGAGCACAGGCTCTGAACGACGAAGACTACGGGAGTGGACGCCGCTTTGATAGCCTGTACTGCCTCCTCATGGCTGGCGTTCTGCAAATCCACTCCAGAAACCTATTTATCACACAGGATGACGGAAGGACAAAGGGAGGAGAGAGATAAGAGAGGATTTTAAAGGGGACATGCATTTGAAAACAGGATTATTTCGCAAAAAAACAGGTTACGATGTCAGAACCATGTGCACATTAACATAAGCCCGCCCACATTTACACATCAACATGTTCATCTTGGAGTGTCAAGATGCTGAAATCTGAATGAAAGTGAATTAAGCCAGTCATTTTTATATGCAAAGACATTAGCCAATAATAAAAGAGGTCATTTATATATTGTCTTAAAGGTATAGTAGCAAAAACAGTAAAACTTTATTGGTGCAGGAATTCTTTAGAAGGAGATTCAGGGATGAATAAAACACTACAAAACAAAGAATATGGCCCCTTTAAATTGGTTAGGAAGCAGAAAAGACCATAATATTAATGGGCGTAGTTGTGTACTAATAATCAACAGCAAATGCGTCTGAACATGTATGTGTGTGTCTCTCAGACCTGTAAGATCTTGTCTCCTGTTTTAAGGGCACCCGTGCGTCCAGCTGGGCTTTCTGGCAGCACCTGTTTAATGAAAATGCCCTTCAGCTCCTCTCCATTCTTCAGCCTCTTTATAACGGTGCGTCCGCCCACTATGCTGATACCCAGAGACTCCTGCGTCTCTAGCCACACCTCCACTCTGAGACAAAAAAGTGTTTTTGAAAGACTCTTCTGCTCACCACGGCTGCATTTATTTGATCCAAAGTTCAGTTGAGAAAGTAAGTGTGAAATATTATTACACGTTAAAAAGAACTGTTTTCTATTTGAACATATTTTAAAATGTAGTTTATTCCTGTGATGCAAAGCTGGATTTTTAGCATCATTACTCCAGTGATCCTTCTGATATCTGGATTTAATGCTCAAGAAACATTTCTAATTATTATCAATGTAAAAAGTGTGATATAGTTTGTAAAATGATAAATGTCTTTACTTTTGACTGGTAGTGTATATATTTAATGATATACTATACAATAACATAATTTATACTACAGGGCCGTTGAATGCTTGAATCTGATTGGTTGACGAACGTTCTGAGGTGTGCAATTATTTTCAGGGAACCGCACGGCTAAAGTAGTTCCAGGCAGGTCTTGACCTCATTACAGTTCCATATCACTTCGCGTAGTCAACTGTAATAACGGAAAAGAGGATACAATTCATAACAAGAGACACTGCAGCCCCATGCGCTTGATCTGCAATTTTCAATGTCTAACTTCACAATCAATGGAAACACGCAGTTTAATTTTAATAAATAAAGTAGGCTATACAGTCCTGTACATAATCAATAAAAAAATTAACTGAATATTTAAATAAATTGATAGTCCTGTTGCACGGGTTTTCGTAATTATTGAAGATAATATAACAAATAAATAAAATTGATAGGCCTATAGCCTACTTGTTAAAAGGGCTTTGTGTTTCATTTATTAGTCTAGTCTACTGTCACTAATAGAAAAAAAAAATGAACGAATTAATTAAAACGAATTGAATTAATAAATAAATAATAATATCGACGCACATGCTTCTCTCTAAGGCCGGTTATGAATGTAATTTGATACTTATGAGTCGACTGATCATGCACGCGTTTTCAGCGCGTTCAGTCGGTTCACAGCGGTGTTTAAAATCTGCTGCATTCACAGTCAGAGAATGTTTCTAGTCGTTAAGTGTGTCCAGCATTACTCTGCTATCAGCGGCTCAAACCTCCGTTACTAACTCTAAAATTACGTTTTGGAATTAGCAACGGAGCATGGGTTTAGATGCGCAAGGAATTAGTCCTACATACAAGAGCGTTTTAATGACAAAAACTTTACAAACGTCTTGAAATACATCATCTGAACAATATTTCGAGGTGTGGTAACTGTAGTATAAGCGGAATAATTGACTCCAGGCCGTTGAATTATTATAAAAATAATGCACACCCGAGGTGTAACGGCCACTCCGCTTCGCGTCGTGACCGCATTACCACCTCGGGTGTGCATTATTTTTATAATAATTCAACGGCCTGTCGTCAATTATTCCTTACATAATGTACTTCTTATAAATGAGGCTTGTTAGATTTATTATCTCTGATACAAAAATATTAAATCATCACTTCCTGTCTCTATTACAGTCAACTGAGCTATGTAAACAGAGATATATATTATAGAGTATAGAAGGTGGTTGTCAAAAACAACATTTATCATAATAATAGTATTTGCTTATCTCTCTTTCTATATATATATATATATATATATATATATATATATATATATATATATATATATATATGTGTGTGTGTGTGTGTGTGTGTGTGTGTGTGTGGGTGTGTGTATAGAATAAAATAAAATAATAGAATGTTTGTTACTTGATCTTTATGCATGTTAGATATCTTGCATTTTCTGTAAAGCTGCTTTGAAACTATTTGAAAAGCGCTATACAAATAAATGTGGATTGAATTAAATAATACATTTTATATTTTGGATATATTATTCAAATATATATACTTCTTAACTTTAAATGTATTGTAAATATACAAATTTGTTTTCTTTTAGGAAGGTGTCAATTATTTGTCAGTGCTTTTTCAAAGAAAGACACTTCATTTTCTGTTTAAATTTTTGTTACTTCCACCTTTCTATTGAAATCTCTTGAACCACACACACAGCTTCAGTGTTTTTAGTGTGTTTTACCTGCGTGGGGGACCCCAGTGACTGAACGCAGGCGTCTCCTCACCTTCTCCCTCCTCTCTTTCTGGCAGATCACTGCGGACAATAGATTCACTGTGCAGTTATAATAACCAAAATTCTTAAATTACCATCAAATTCTCAGTATTAATGATCAGTAATGCTGAAAAGTTAACTGCTACCTGTGGCCTCCTCTGATTGGACCGGCAGCGCCCTGGTTTCTTCTCTTCCTGCTGCGAGAGGAAGTCCGCTGCACAGATCTGCAGAGCAAGACAGTAAGTTATAGATGCATAACAGTCACAGAATCATAATAGACTGAATCAAACTCATCAAGTTCATGTAAAATTTATGTAAGATTCGACTTTAATAATCTCAGATCTGTCTTGACAGTTCACAAAAAGCAAGTGACACTATTTAAAAAAATATTTAACCTGATTGAACAGCATGAATTAAACAAATGAACGTCAGTGTAATAGCAGGAAAGCATAAAATATTTTTTTGAATTGGATTAATAACAAATAAAGAATTCAGTCATCCTACAGGCGTGTTTGACTTAAAATCTCTGATACAAAAAATTAAATCAACGCATCACTTCCTGTCTCTATTAAGGTCAACTGAGCTACATACTGTAAACAAAGCTAGAATGTGAACAACAATAATGATAGTATAAAATTATTATTTTTAGCAATGATTAATGATGTTGCGTAATATGTTGGTACTATTTTTTTTATCTTTTAAATTTACAAATGAATAATATAATAAAATGTTTTAGTCTAAACATCAATACTGTGAGCATAGTAAATAAATACAATAATGAATTGGCTATTCATTTAAAAAAACATCTTGTACGTGTACACACACACACACACACACACACAATTAACAGCTGGCCGAGTCTCAGCTGCGTTTCACACCAATTTGACACCATTCATCGTGTAGCTCAAAACGGCATTTTATATCCGTTTCTCACTTTTCTTTAATTTCTCTACCACACCTGGGTTATAGCGCAGAGATAGCTCAATTATAAAAATGAGTTAATTGTGATAATCTAAGATAAACATGATCATTTTCTAATACTTGTACCATATCAAAAAGCATAAATCTCTAATTTCTGATTAACACCACACATTTTAGTACTCTCAAAGTACTCTTAAACACTCAAATTAATTTGAGTATCTTATTTTTACATCTTTAAAAATGTAGTCTTTAACTGTCCTATTAATTAAAGCTGCACATTTGTCCAGCAGGTGGCGTTGTGGCTCTATTAGAAAACATGGTAATTATAATTACACACAAGGAATCAATCTTTATGAACACAGCTACTATAAATACGTATTTAATGACTTTAAGGTGTGTATTAGCTAGTAGAGATATGTTTTTAAAATGTTATTACCTGCTATCTGCATCTGTAGTCTCAAAAATAAACCAATGACAACATGGTAATTTTGTTTGTAAACAGAAGTTAGTTAGGTGATGGATATAGTTGGGTGTGCATTATTACAGCTGGAGACTTACTCAGTGTCAGTGTCGGTCAAGGTAAGTTCTGAGCCTTCGTTTCTGGAGTCAGAGTCTGCCTCGCTGTCCGCTGCCTCCAACCATGACGCAGGCTGACCTGAGAACAGACGTATAAATATCAAACTGTCCTGAACTGTACTTATTTAAAATAAACCTTGTTTTAAAGACACACACTCACTGATGGGATTTTGTGAGGGCTGCAGCTGAATCTTCTCAAAGCTTGTGCAAAGATCATCGTTCACCCTCAGGGAACTGTGGCAGCAACAACACAAGAGTTTCAATCATGTATTCTTGTGGGATTTGATCTTACATAAAAATATAAGAAATAAAGAAAATCTAATGCTGTGAACTTGATCCAGGTCATTTCAGCCCCCAGTGTTACAGTTATGAAAATGAAAAATGTAAGCCAAAAGGTGTTTGGACACTTTGTATGGTTTTAAAACCTATAAAATCATCTTTGGTATCGTTATGCATCACCTGTTCTTGCGAATCAGCTTGAGCATTGAACTGGTAGAGGCTGGATGTTGCTGGTTTTTCCCAGGAACGAGTCTTCTCGCTGAGGTATGAAGGCAGACTAGCACTCCCTTGATCCTTCATGGTGTCCATCTCCTGCTCTTCATCATCTTCATCCACAGCCATCTCTCGCTCCAGGCCGGGCAGGAGGTCAACAGTGGTGAGGGGAGAGGCATAGCGGGGCTCGGCGTCAAGGATCAGCTCCGGCTCCTCATCCAGGTCGTCAGATAAGACCGAGTCATTTCCAAAGTCCTACACACAAAGAACATGACTTTCAATTTAAAAGGCCATCTGTTTTTCACACAAAGCTAAGAAAAACACAAAGAGCGTCGTATGAACCACTTTTATGGTGCATTTTTCGAGCATTATTAGACAGAAGCAGTGTAAATATTCTGCTAAACATCTACTTTTGTGATCCACAAAAGGACGACAGGGTTTGGAACGACATGAGGGTTAGTGAATGATGACAGGATTTTATTTTTGGGTGCACTATAGCTTTTACCACCAATTTTTGTGGGATTTGAACCAACAACCTTCTGGTGACCAATATTTATATTAATAGTGGTAAAAAAAATAATCTTTAGTCAAAACATTTATTATACAGTTTTACTATACTCAGTCTGACTTTGTAATGGTTTCTGGGAGGGTCATTTTTGGGTAAAAAAAAATCCCTGTAACAGCACCGTGATAATAGTAGTTTATAAACCGATTTTTGTGGGCTTTGAACTTGCAACCTTCTTCCGACCAACCAAAATCTTGAACCACAAGGCCATATTGATCAATTACAAGCAAAAATTTTCATATTTATATTGCTTAAAAACATAATCTTTAGTCAAAACAAGACCCAAGAGGTTTACTACAAATTCTTGTCGGATTTGAACCTACAACCTTCTGCCAACCAACCTAAATCTTGAACCACAAGGCCATATCAACCAAATACAATTTAAAAAGCTCATATTTACATCGAATTGCTTAAAAAAGTAATCTGTAGTCAAAACAAGGTCCAAGAGGTTTACTACAAATTCTTATGGGATTTAAACCTACAACCTCCTACCCACCAACCTAAATCTTGAACCACAAGGCCAGATCAATCAAATACAAGCTAAAATGTTAATATCAATAGTGCTCAAAAACATAATCTTTAGTCAAAACAAGGCCCAAGAGTTTCACCAAACTCAGTTCAAACCTATCCGACTTGGTTTCAGTTTCTGAGTTGATTCCCCCATACCGAAACTCATGATAGCGAAACCCTATGCTACTTTATACCCCTTTTAACATTCTTCCCCCCCCTAAATCATCTGCTAACAGAAACGTCTGATGTTGGAGGGGGCGTGTAAGGTAGAGACATCTCACCTCCTGTCTGTCTGCCGCATACAAAGCAGCTCTTTCTATCCCTGCAACAGGGTGCCGGAGCTTGTCCTCCTCTCCCTCTTCCACACACTTACGGATCATAAGAGCTGAAAGCGCACTTTTCCCCCGCGACGCTCCAACAAGCCGACTCAGCTCCTTTCTCACTCGCCCCCCCCACCCTTGCGGAGAGCAGAACCAATTTGCCATGAAAAATGTGCAGAGTCTAAAATCTTAATGGCGCAATTAGTCTCGTTTTGAGTAGATTTACGGCAGCACTTGACTCGGCCGCCTCAATTACATCTTTGCTAAAATTCAAGGATAATACGGAACATTTCAAAGGCCCATAGAGGGGGTCATGCATCACCTCCAAAAAGATCCCTCTCAGGAGGCTCGCTCATTTGTTCCTCTTTTTCCTCGCGCTCTCTTTGTTAAATCACAACTGTAGTT
Organism: Phoxinus dragarum; assembly: GCA_033366665.1. Classification (NCBI taxonomy): domain Eukaryota; kingdom Metazoa; phylum Chordata; class Actinopteri; order Cypriniformes; family Leuciscidae; genus Phoxinus; species Phoxinus dragarum. The sequence goes on along the minus strand of JARPMJ010007509.1, from coordinate 19,853 downwards.
GGGTTTCCTTCCTACATATTGATGGATATGAGCTTGTTTACAGATGATTAGAGTAGGGGTCTTAAACTTTTTTCATGCCAGGGACCAACAACAAAACATTTAGTCTAACTTTATTTTATTAACTTCATTAACTTATTACTTGCATTTTTGTTTAAAATATTTTACAAAAATTGTTTTTTTTTTGTTCGGATCAATCTATATTTGGCGAATCTGCATTACAATAAATATGAATATGTTATTTTTTGTTTTTAAAGTTTCTATGCATTTAAGACTGGGATTTTTATAAGGTCTATTCTATATGTGAATACAGGATTATACAAGTAGATTCTTATGCTCACCAGGGCTGCATTTTTTAAATTAAAAATACAATAAAAACAGTAATATTGTGCAATATTATACTATTTTAATATATTTTAAAATACTATATATTCAGCAAAGCTGAATTTTCAACCTAATTACTCCAATCTTCAGTGTCACATGATCCCTCAGAAACCAATCTAATATGCTGATTTGCTGCTCAAGAAACATTTCCTATAATTATCATATTCCTTATTATTATCAATGTAGAAAACAGTTGTTTTTCATAATATTTTTGTGGAAACTGTCAGCAATCTTCTGATGATTTGATAAAAAAAAAACACAGCATTTATTCGAAATATAAATCATTACAGACACTTTCAATCAATTTAATGAATCCTTGCTGAAAAAAAATTATTAACTGCTTGCAAAATAATTCAAGTAAAGGCATATTCCGAATACCTCTGGCATAGATGGGAGAGTGTGGCTGACAACCTGCTTTGCCACTGGTTCCTCATCGGCGCTCTCTACAGGCCAAGAGGACTGCTGCCCACTACCTCCATCCTCTGTCTGTATAGTTCATAGAAACAAAAGAACACAAAAAATCAATACAAAATAAATAGACATATAACACATAGCCTTCTGCCACTAGTAGGAGTTAACTATCTAGCTACAAGCCAAACAAGCTTGTTTGGCAGGCTGCATCAAGAAAAAATATAAGTGGATAATTGTGAGAAAGTTTAAAATAAGAAAGTCATATTGTGGTGGAAACGGACACTGTAATGATCCTCAATCCAGAGTAAAACTTGAAATACCCACCCAAATAAAAACCTCAAGCACTGAATGTTAATATTATGGGGCCATAATTACATACCGCCAGGGGTTTCCTGATTCCAAGGTAGACTATCCCAGGTGGAGCAGATTTAAGAACCTCTACAGCCTGGGCCAGAGAGCATGCGTCTAGATAGGTGTCATTGACGAAAACCAGCTGGTCACCCGGGAAAAGCCCGCCGTGATTGTCAGCTACCCCTCCAGGAACCACAGAGCGGATGACGATCACAGAGCGTGCAACATCCAGAGGGTCCTGCAGAGGGCAATGCAGACCATAGCAAACACACAAACAGAAAAAACATGAGCAGAGTGGAGCAATAGTGACCGTGATTTAACCTATACGTCACAATCAAAAAGCAGATCATGACGACTGCCTTTTGAAGTTTCATTTATTTGTTTAAATCTTAACACAAACATTTCAAACTGAACCAATGTAAGTAGAGAATAGAAGATTGCACACAAGCAGCCTTCATTCCAGTGGTCATTCAAGTTAGGCAGTACCTTATGAACTAATTTGAAATGACTTCATAACAGAAATGACTCGGGGATCCATGCATTAAAATGTACTTACAAAAGAGCATGACAAACTTGCTGGAAGGCTATATGAGGCCAACTTCTCACTCCAACAACCCAAGTGCCACAGTATCAATCACGTCTCTGGGGAGCTCAGCCATAAAACTGCAATTCAACCGATTTGATGTCTCCAACAATATATTTCATGACCCATATGGGCAGCTTTTATGTGGCGTATGACAATATAAAAGTGATTAACAAGTAGTTATTTGAGAGTAAAAACTGAAGCGGGAGCACAGTCATTAGTAATCTCATCTATCTGCCCATGAACATTTACGACCAACCATGTCAAAAGACCGGCCGAACACCCAAATCATTAAAAAATTTCAGATTTTAACATGAATCTGTTCTGCAGTTGACCCCATCTTCGGAAAGGGGCACAAAAGACAGGTTCAGATCACAAAGATCACTCAGACCAAGGAGATAACATATTACTGACAAGGATTTTTAACAATGAACTTCAGTGGAGCCCCCGGGCGAAACTGCGGACAGCGGACCAGGAAACTTCACCCAGCCCAAACATAAAAAGTGGGTCAGCAAGCCCAGCAATTACTGCCTCCTGATTACCCAGTGAGCCACTGCTGTACGGTAAGCAGACGAGAAGAGAAAAGCAATTTCAGAGCGAGAGGAACTGAGGCCTGGTAGAAGGGAAAGAATGAGGAAAAAAAAAAAAAAGACAGGAAAAAGTTGGAGAGAGGATTTGGAGTTCCACTCCAGCTGGCGCTTTAGGAGGACACAGGCTGCATTGTCCGGCTGCCGGGTTCCAGCCAAGCATGCTTTGCTTTCCAAGCCCTGCTCTCATCCCACATGGCCAGTGATGTCAGTAGAGCAGCTTTTATATGGAAAAAAAAAAAGCCAAGAGGAACGGGCCAGCACAGGGGGCTCCTAATACGACAATACGTCACCTTACTACGGAATAAAGACGGTGATCATATGAATGTTTGCATGAGAGATGGAAAGAAAGAGCAAGGTTGCTCCATTTCTCATTCATATTTCCATCCGAGTGTTCATATGATTTAGATGGTGTACAGTACATGGCTCATTGGGAGAGTAGCTGACTTCCATGCTACAGGTGAGGAACATCTCAGGATCCAAATAAATCAAAAGTCCAAGAAGTTCCTGGCTGGTGTTGCACATTACAACATTTCCACACAACTATCGGCAGCTAAAAATAGCCAGTCAGAATTGGATTAAATGAGTTTATGGCAATGCTAACAGTTCCATCATGATGTTTTCCTGTGGTCTACATAACCTTAATAATGGTCGAAACTCTCCGCTAGCTAACAGATGGGCATTAGCATTGGCTGCCCGGAATGGATCTCCCATATTTCTTGCTGGCTTAGGTTTACTACCGTCTCCTCCAAGCGTTCCCTTGGCTGGCGCTGCTTGTCGAACGGGTTGAAATTCTTCAGTGTGGTGTCAGGCGGACAGTAAATCTGCTGTTTTGCAGGAATCAACGGCAGGCCAAGTCATCTGTTTCGCTCCTGCGCTCTGACTCACCTTCAATCTTGCTGAACAAAATACCAGGAACTCCAGGACGTCGGTCTCCTGCTTTTTCTCTTTTAATCTTTTTTTTTGGTTGTTCTGACCATTTGAGAGGAATTTGGTTGTTGCGTTGAGAGGAGAAAGGATGCCACTTCCACGGACAAGCAAATTGCACAATCACATAAATTCCTCTAAATTATCCCACTAGAATAGTCTGCATCGCTTCATGTTGCTTTTGTAAAAAAAAAAAAAAAAAAAAAAAACCTTTGGTTAGGTATAAGGCCATTTTAAATGACTCGCATCAATGTTTTCCAATGTAAATAATTCTACAAAGTGAAGAGTTAAGCTACAGCATTACCTCAGGTTGTATGGCAAACAAAGGTCAAACACTGTAACATGAGGCTCCAAGTTCAGACAATTTAATCTCTTTGCTGTTCCGATTCACAATATACCATGACATTCAAAGGAAAAAGAAATGCATGGCAAAATGTTCCCACTTTATTTGTTTTGACATTTGTTCACTAACCGTTTTCTCGCTACTAGCTATGACGATAATATTGGGAGGTGCATTAAAGTCTTGACTCTAGTTATGTAAAAAGAGTCACACAAGGAGGAGGAACAATGCATCAGCCGTTGTTTATTATAAAACATACAGCTGTGGGCAGCTGTTTGACTTAGGAACAGGTGGCATAGACGGTGCAGAAATGACAATGGTAGTAAATCCAAACAAATCTCCCTTGGATCTGCTACAAATCGGATTTTAATATTGGAAGACACCGTTGAGAAACAACATGATGTTACATACATTTTTCATGGCTGAAAATCATAATGCATATTCTTCTCAGCATATTAACATTTAGGATGGTGTCTGCAGTCGATTTGGTAGCTTATTTTCCTGCGAGGGTAATAAAATAGCCCTTGGTCAGTTTCTGCAGCTTCGGGCCACAGAATAAATAAACAAAGATAAATAAATAATACCACACCGGGATGATTTATGACTCTCCTTTAAAACATTCACTGGATGAGACTAAATGCTGTATTGATGTGCAGGTTAGGCTCTTTGAACCATCGAAAATGATTAAAAAATGCATTCTCTCAGATCTCTTCTCCTTGGACAACATGAATTATTGGAGCCAAGCATTCACAACCTACGTAACAAATAAACTTGTTTTGCACAAAGAGAGTTTACAGCCCACTTGCAAAATGCCATTTGCAGACACAAGACCCTTCTGAGAACATGTTCCAGATCAAATTCTGCATGTTCTTCATGCTGTTATTTTGCACTACAAGTTTATTATTTTTGTGAACAATTTCCTTTTTGAAGCTGGTGTAGGGCCGACATGCAGCCCAAACAGAGGGTTATGTTAAGCTACATTTAGCTTAACATAAGCTACATCTACCCTGAACCCTTTGCAGAAGAGCTGCTCAATCATTCTTCAGTTCAGCCTGGCAGCACCATGACTTCATACACAAATTCAATTGTTAGTCAGAACTTTTAGTAATGACTTTTAAACGGCCATGTTATAATCCCGCTTAAAACAAAACCGTCACAGCTCAATTCTTCAGATCAGTTGACTTTCAAGACTCTTCAGATCTAGATGACCTCCATTAATCTCCATTACCAGGATGGCTAGGACGACCAAGGGGGTCCTTCTCATGTTGCCATGCAGTGCTTCTTACTTCGAGATCCCCTTCTTGTCAGAGCAAAAAACCGAGCCATGACTCCAAATGGTTTTGTCGTCGCCACTTCACGTCACTCACGCAGTCAGGGGTGTCATTTAGGGAAGAAAAACTCCCTGGTTTCCAGCTGTCAGTGTGACCGTGGGCTCCCATTAATCTAGCTGCGGTTACAAGGTCTCCTTGCTTTGGGGGTAATATTAGCTGTTGAGATGAGAAGAGTAGAAAGAGGGCGGTAGAAAGAGGGGGAGACTGAAGGTTCTCGAAGGCTCCAAGCATGTCTGCAGGTCTCGACGTGGCCTTATCAACTTAGGCCTCTTACTAGAGAGAGCGGCAAAATCAATTTCCCCCTTTGCAGACTGGAGAGGCCCAGGCTCGTCTGCCGCGGGAAACAGAAAAGAACTCAAGACGAAAGGTTGAGAGATTCTTCCTCCATTAGAAGGCCGTAGAAGACCATACCCATCATTGCATTGTGGGAGTTCTGCTTTAGTATTTCTGGCAATTCCTTACAGCTCATACATTTATGGACATTTTAACACTTCTTTCACAACTCTGCAAGTGCCTACACCCCCTCCTCCTCTGAATCAATTCCCACCCATCATGCATGAGGCCCTCGGGTTGAAAAGCGTTCGTTTCGGTGCAGATAAGCAAACATACAGGGCTAGGTGGAGGGGGCTCAGCTGGTGCAGAGCACGAAGACGGTGAGTTCGACCGAGGGGAAGCTGCACAGGTCAATATGGCTTCCAATAAACCCCAGGGTGAACCAGCAACTCCTCCAGAAGATCTGCAAAGTAAGCTTTAGCGCTTCAGCCTCTTCATGACAATGATCTATGATCCAAGTTGCGGGACTGTGAATTTCTTCTCTTCTTGCCTTGGTGGGGATGAGATCATCTCAAATTCAGACCATCGATGCGGTATCGATGCAATTCGTTTGTACTCGTTCATGCTGCAAAAAAAAAAAAAAAACCTGCGTAGCCTCATACAATCTCGTAATGGCGATAAAAAAGAAAACAAAGGACTTTGAGTCAGCAAAACCCTTTTTTTTTTCTCGCTCAGAGCCTATGGACACTGTCCCTAGTTCCCTCCTCCCTCCTCCATCTTCATTCCTTCATTTACCAGAGAGATGAAGAGAAAGGAAGAATTTAAAGGATCACTGCTCAGGTTATCGCCATTAAGCAGCAATGTAATTCTGTCCATGTCGCCACGGCCCCCATCATTCATGGCAGCCTCTGACTAGGAAAGAAGCATACCTTACCATTAAAACATGATCCCCGTTCACTTTCGCCATGATGCGGCAGCCATTTATTATAGTCCTGATGAAGTTGCAAAAGAATGGGCATGCTTTTCTCCTGCCAATACCATTTCCCTGCATGAAATCAATTGGAACCCATGGCTGGATAATATAAAACACGAGGCGTCCCACAGGAGCGGTGGAGAGCAGGTCTGCGGGAGAGGTTCTGCATTCTAAGTGGCCTCATTACATGATCACTTCTGATTCAGGATCAACGTGCAGTTATGTACTAACCCTGATTAGAGGGCTAATGAAGGAAGGAGGAAAGCAGCTTTACGTACTAAGTGAGCAGAGCAAAGGGTTTGACGGTTGGCACGAGGCCAGATAAACAGCGGCCCTAGTCAGAAAGGTTTCACTGCTTTCTTTTGTTCAGTGTCCAAAGACTTGTGACATCAGTGCAAGTTTCCTGTGATCACACTTTAGTAAAGTCAAGGGGGATTCATTGAGTCCGGTCTCCTTTTTCCCCCTGCTTAAAGGAAAGCTGATTTTTTCTTTACTTGGCATTTTACAGAAAATATGGATCAATGGTACTGTTTTTGAACAAAATGTAACATTTTATGGTCTGATATTTGTTATTTATTACAGTTTTCGCAAGGCAGCAGTATTCATTAAACATTATGGTCAGGGTGTTTTCTAAACTGCAGGGTCCACAACTTCTGCCATTAATTTAGTCTAAACTACTTAACATAAGGTTTCCAAGTAATCAAGAGGTTTCAAAGATATTTTCAGCCTTAATATGTAATCCATTTTTGTTGTTTTTGTTTTAGAATTTTAGAGTTAGTTTAAAAATCTCACTTTACTTAATTCTTCATGATCCGTTACCTTCTATCAATATGTTCAACATTTAAAATGTAACGGATCATAAAAACATTATCGTAATATTTGTAAATTGAGTTGTGATTGAACCTCTTTCTTATATCTGTTTGCATACTGAATTGTGATTAGTCTTGTATTTACTGCATATATTTATTAATTTATAGCCGACTTTACAGTGCATGGTAACCGTGTCGATTCCTACATGCACTTGACATAAAACAAGACTGAAAGATATTTAATGATAAATATATGGGAGGATGGGGAGGGGGGGAAGGAAAAAGAAATGAGGTAATTCCCCACCTGATAGTCTAGTATGCTGAAGCCAAGACCTCGCTCTCCTTTCTCTAGTTCCAGCACTTGCACATTCGGAGACCATAGAGCCATTTCCCCTTCATCCTCCTCCTCTTCTTCTTTTTCTTCATCATCCTTCTCCTCATCCATCTGCTCTCTCTCAGGGCCGCTTGACTCTGGAGGCTCTTCTTCATCGTCAACCTCTTGCTCCATTGCAAATGCCTGACGGTTCTGAAAAGAAAAGCACAAATCATGTTGAGCTAGCAGGGGTTCTCAATTGGTGGGTCGTGACTCCAAAATGGGTTGCAGGTCTGTTCTGATGAGATCAATTAATCAATCAAATGCTCAAATCAAACAAACTATAAAAAAACAAGTTGATCATGTTACAATTTTTTTTTTTTTTACATTTTGAACCTAGTTTGATGAAAAAAAAAAAAACTTTTTACTTTTGTATGATAAACAATTTTGGTGCCACTGCCACATGATATCCAATGTAAATTCTAGATCCTGAAGCAAAAATAATAGAGAACTACTGAGCTAAAATAGAGTACTAATGTTTAGAGATGGGAATTGATAAGGATTTAACGATTCCGATCCATTATCGATATTGCTTATCGATCCGATTCCTTATCGATTTTCTTATCGATTCTCATTGGGTGAGGGAATAAGTACAAATTTGTTTGTTTGTATTAACTCGCTTTAATATCTGATCAGAAGACACAGCACAGAGCACATATACACAAATTATGTGTAGCAACCTCAGAACAAATCTAAAAGTATAGGTGAGCTACTTCTCAAAGTGAGTGTGTGTGTGAGTGAGCATGTGTGCGTTTGTGTGTGAGTGAGTGAGCGCGAGAGAGTGCGTGTGTGAGCGCGAGAGAGTGTGTGTGCGCTAGTGAGTGAGCGAGAGTGTGTGTGTGAGAGTGTGTGCGTGAGCGCTATTGAGTGAGTGTGTGTGAGTGAGCATGTGTGCATTTGTGAGTGAGTGAGCGCGAGAGAGTGTGTGTGCGCAAGTGTGTGCGCGCGAGTGTGTGTGTGCGCGCACGCATGAGAGTGAGTGAGTGCGTATGTATGTGTGCGAGTGAATGTGTGTGTGAGACGGCACGCGATAGCTGGTTGGAAAGCAACGTGGCGTCCCGTTAAAGGCCTCATTATACTTCTGCGTCGAACTTCTGCCTCTGCCATGTTTGCCGTGTTCTGAATCAAAACAACGCAGCGCGTGTGACGTCATGACACATTTGCAACGAGCGGAACCGATAAGCGGAATTGTTAAGCAGGCATGCTAACGGTTCCAAGGAATTGATTCACTGGGCACCGGTTCTGAAGAAGAATCGGTTCTCGGTTCCCATCCCTACTAATGTTTTAATAAAGGATATGGACAAACCTGTAACTCTTCCCTTATGCTGTTGCGTAGACTTGTATCTTTGGCCAACATGGAGAGGTTATTCTCAATCTGTAAAATTAATACAAAATGAGCAAGCATATAATATTTTGCAGTTCTATTTAAAGGGGTGGTTGATTATGATTTCACTTTTCTAACTTTAGTTAGTATGTAATGTTGCTGTTTGAGCATAAACAACATCTGCAAAGTTACAACGCTCAAAGTTCAAAACAAAGGGAGATATTTTATTTAAAGAAATTGCTTTTTAAGGACTACAACAAACTACTGATAGTGACTACACTATATTCCTCCCGGGTTAGTGACATCATGAACCCTAAAATTTACATAAACACCGAAACACGATTTATAGATTGTCAAGACAGAATATGCTAATCAATGACTAGAAGATAACTACACATAAGCAACATGAATTCACCAACTAACCATTTAAAAAATGTTGTCTACATGTTGTCACTTCTTCTTGAGTCTCTCCATCTTTCTGACTTCGGTTTGAACATAAAAGGCTAAAAGTTTTTTTAATTTTCAGTGCATGTCTGTGTGAGGTAAAAGGACACAAGCTGTTGTAGCTCCGCCCCCTTTTTTGAGCTAAAACTTAACATAGACACTCTGGGGACATCAAAGACTTATTTTACATCTTGTGAAAAGGGCATTATACAACCCCTTTAAAGTATTGGCCAATTCCGAGTAACTTCTCAAAGTCAATTTTTACTCGTATTTGGCAGTTGTTGAGTGTTCATTTGGACCCTGTGCATGTATGCTTCTGTTACCTGCTCCTGTAGGCTGGCTGAGGGGCTGGATGAGTGCCACTCTTCAGATTCAGGGTGGTATTCGCTGCCCTCTTCAACGAGACGTCTGCAGCAAACCAAAGTAAAGGGAGTAGGAACCTCTCTGAGGAACGCAACAGCCTCTCGCCTAGACTTCCCATACAACTGCACGCCATTCACCTGCAAATACAATACACATTTTATTGGGAGAAAATTAACTTGCAAACAAAAAGAATATGTAACACTACACGGTTTCCCAGATCAGTCAGTAGGGGTACTAAAAATATGGTCACTTATAAACTAAATTCATTTGTGTGATACAGAAATAGTCTCAGTGACATCCACTGGTCATCTTTGATTGGCATTTCATGGAGTGGGCAAGCCTGGAGCTGCTATGGCGAGTGGGAGCGGCACTGTGCCATCTGCCCAAACCAAGGGGAAGCCATAGGCTCCACACATGCTTTCTCTCTCTCTCTCTCTCTCTCTCTCTCTCTCTCTCTCTCACACACCACACACACACACACACACACACACACACACACACCACACACACACACACACACACACACACACACACACACACACACACACACACCACACACACACACACCCACACACACACACACACACACACACACACACACACACACACACACACACACACACACACACACACACACACACACCACACACACACACACACACACACACACACACACACACACCACACACACACACACACACACACACACACCACACACACACACACACACACACACACACACACACATCTAGCAAGACCAAGAGAAGTATATTAGGATACTGGTTACACTGAAATTTGGGATTTTCATAAAAGGTTCTTCAACAAAGGCATTAGCCCCAGGATGGAGCCACATCTTATAAGCCACTTCCCTTGCAGCCCTGCAAATCTCCCCTACTTTAACCATCCATCCGGCCTTCGGCCGCCAGACCAGGTGGGAGGGGGAAGTTTAGAGGGAAGGGGGCAGGAAGCAAGGCCAGTGGGGAGGTTAGGGCAGGGGACAGTCATGCAGATGGCCTCGGTCAGACTCAGGAGCCCTCCTGCCAGAACATCTATGAGCCAGCAGCAGCAGCAGCAGCAAGCCTTCCTGGAGGCTTGGTGCTGGCAGGATGCAAAGGTCAGTGTTATTAAGGCAACTGAGAAGAGGCTCACCAAAGCCAGCCAAAAGCAAAACTGCAGGCTGGCCAAACACTGGGAGCCCACCTAACCATAATGCCAAACAGAGAGGGTGCAGGGAGGACCCACGTCGCCAGTGTAGATGCTGGGTAATGCGCTTTAATAATACTTTACCTCCAGAAGTTCATCCTCTGGACGAAGTAGCCCATGTTTTGCCACAGGGCCCTCAGGAGCCACTGTAGAAATGTAGTGGTGTCCATCAAAAGAGTCTAGTTCCACGCCCAAGCGCATTGTGTGTATTGGGAGAAGCTGTAGAAAAATCATTTCACAATTACGCAAACGTTGCGGGTCACTACGGAGTGTGGTGTAGATTAAATATATATCTTGATATTTCCATTTTCAAAAAGGGCTTGAAATTGTAATTTTTCTTCATTAAAGGGTTAGTTCACCCAAAAAACGAAAATTCTGTCATTAATTACTCCCATGTCATTCCAAACCCGTAAGACCTTCGTTCGTCTTTGGAGCACAAATTAAGATATTTTTGATGAAATCTGAAAGCTTTCTGTCCCTCCATTGACAGCAACGTCATTGCAACTTTCAAGGCCCAGAAAGGTGGTAAAAACATTGTTAAAATAGCTACAGTAGTTCAACCTTAATGTTATGAAACAATGAGAATACTTTTTGTGTGCAAAAAAAACCCTAAAATAATTACTTTATTCAACAATCTCAAAAAAGTATTCTCATCACTTGATAATATTAAGGTTGAACTACTGTAGTCACATGAACGATAGTCTTACGGGTTTGGAATTAATGACAGAATTTTCATTTTTGGGTTAACTAACCCTTTTAAAGGAATCATCATTACAGCCAAACAGCCATGGTTGTATAGCTGAATTTACCTACGTATATTTTTACTACAACATAAAATATTAAAAGCAAAGTGAGGGCTTCAACAGACCTTTTGTGTGATCATGCATACAAATTGTTCAGAGTTATGAAAAGATCCATTGAAACAAATTGATTAATGGAAATGAATTGAACTTAACTCGTGAGGAGCTAAAAAAAAAAAAAAAACCCCATCTAATACCGTAATGCTCTCATGCTTGCAAGTCATGAGACAAAGAAGGATTGCGTGCGACTAACTTGCCTCCATCTCCACTATATATTATGAATATTTGATAGATCGCCCAGCCCTACTATAGTGCTGAATGACCAAATGAATGAATCATAAATTGTGACTGCTATTTCCACGTTACCTTGGAGTACTTCTGTAGCTCAATATCATCTTCTATGACAGGGTCAAGCTGTACAACCTGTAAAAAATTAAATAGAATGCATATAAAACATTAGTATAACAAAATATATATATATATACACAACCTCAAAACAAAACACCAAAAAATCCTAAAAACAAAACAACTCCATAGTGGTAACCTGTTGCGGTCAACACACTCCCTTTATGGTAAATAAACCCAAACAACAGTATGTCAGCACATGAACTCAAATCCAGTAGGAGTCAACTGAGGCAATCTACGGCCAGATTTAGCTGGTCGATCGAACATCTCTTATCACAGCATGCGTAAGTGCCGGCGGTTCTTGCTGATGTGCAGTTTGCTTCATGTTTAATTGAGAGCCGCACTTAGCATCTGTTAACATTACTTCCCCTTCGTTTTTGCTTACCATAACATCGTAATGCGGACCAAGCGCCTGCTCCCATTTAGCGCGAAGCTCCATCTCCGTCAGCGGGGCCGGCTCTTGCACTACAACACACACAATAATGAGAGCAGCGTTTAAAGTCAATTACCGCCATTTGGGTGCCCACTGTCCGTGACAGAGTGAGTGGAAACGTATGACATTAATGTCAGGTGCCGCATACTAGCATGGGATTGATGTCAGGTTGACGAATGAATATAATCAGAGGGCTGAGAGTGCGCCGAGGGCAAGAGTTGAGAGAGGAGTCAGCAGTGATACTGCAGAAAACGACAACGGGACGCCAGGGAACAATATCAGCTGAAAGCCCAAAGGGCAATGGAGGCAAGTAAATGGGTGGAACAGCTTTTATGAGCACTTGTGACCCTTAACTATGATATGGGGTGAGTGTAGTGTGGGATTTCAGAGAAAATGTGCTCTGGGTAAGAAAACAAAGATGTTACTAAGCTGTAACTTTACCAGGTACTTGCAATGAATCAGGTACAATTTGGTGTCCCACTTTTAAAAAAAATACAAATAGATAATAGACACAAATTCCATTTTTTTTTTTTTAGACCTATTATATGTTGATAAAACTTAGTTAACATGAAAAGTAGCAAGTTTCAAAAGCATTAATTGTCAGTATACCACCTTAAAATGTTGATTTTGGCCTGTTTGTAATCTTTTTAGTTGTATGCTACAAATTAAAAGCATACATCATAATGATATTCACTAACTGATATTCATTTCATCATAGTAAAAAGAATACTTTAAAATGATTACATTTTATTTACCAAAAACATAATATTTAGCTGTAATTTAAACAATGAAAAAAAAAAAAAAATGACATACTGTATACACTATCGTGCAAATGTTTTGGGTCAGTAAGATTTATTAATGTTTTTGAAAGTCTCTTATGCTCACCAAGGCCGCACTTATTAGATTGAAAACAGTAAAAACGGTAATAATGTGAAATATATTTTTGTAGTCACGGTTTTCTATCTGAATATATTTTTTAAATTGTAATTTATTCTGTGATGGCAAATCTACACTTTCAGCGTCATTAATCCAGTCTTCAGTGTCACATGATCCTTCAGAAATCATTCTAATATGTTGATTTGGTCCTCAAGAAACATTTCTTGTTACCATTAATGTTGAAAATAGTTTTTGCTGCTTTTTAGGATTCTTTAAAGGGAAGTAATACAAAAATAAACAGCGTTTACAAATCTTTCGTAAATATTAAAATGTATTTACGGTCACTTTTGACCAATTTGATGCACCCTTGCTGAATAATAATATAAATTTCTTGTTGAAATTTTTTTTTTACCGACCCCAAATATTTTATTAAAAACAAAAAATGGAAAGCCTTGTATAAAATGTATGAAAAATAAGCTCCTTTTACTGACCACTTGTACAAAAAGCAAAAAAAAAAATTCCCCTGTTGTGGACTGGTATTCTAAAGCATGTTACATTAAAAAGTAAAGTCAGTGAGTGAGTGAGAGCAATGGATGCAGACCTGATTAAATTAGCATTTCTAACGCCTCACTTGCAACACCATTCATCACAAATGTTTGAGTACATTAATACAGCAATGCATCGCCTCTACACATGGGACGTCAAACCCCAGCCAACATCTGCAGCCCAGGTGCGGCACAATGGAAAATATGGAGAACAGGGGAAATGTTGATCACGCCAATGGCTTGTTATGTTTATGTATCAGGAAAAACTCTGCTGACACCGAGAAAGAATGTCCACCGCCTATCCAAACGTCACTCAACATTCAACAGAGGGCATCACATGGGAAAAGTTACTACAGACCCACAAAAGTTGAGTAAATGAGGTTTTACATAGTACTTCCTATGGCTTTTAACTGCTGTGGGCATTTCTGGAGCAAATGTGGACTATAATTATACCAACATGGACCGATTGTCAATCGTCTCTGTGATTGAGCGTTCTCGCTGTCAACTTTCGAATGATTTTAATGGGTCGAAACTGCTGGTGTGACAGAACTTGGAAAAAGTGCAGAAAACCCGGCAGCAACTAGTCCGTGTTGTCCACATTTTTTTTTAATAGTAGGGCTGAAACACATCTGTTTCCAGAGATTTTCAACTTTACAGGACACAAAAGAAACACGTTTAATGGCACTTCCAGGGTAGTTATCTTTAAAATCGAAGGGTGAAATTTAGCGAAACCTCTCAGTTCGCTCTTATCAAATGACACATCAATGTACCAAAACAGTCAAGCACTATCCATAAAGAAAATATTTAAACATCTACACGCTCACATGGCAGTACAATTTCTAAGACCACAGGGGAAAAAAAGTTGGAGGTGAAAGCATGATTAAAGCGGTGTGTGTTTTGACTTGAGGGCGGCTATCATTTTACACGTGCTATGATTCCAGCTTTGGGAAATGAGTCCCTGACAACCAATCATTGTTATCCCGGGCATGCATTGGCCCAGTGCAACAGAACGCTTTATTTAGGAGTTTGGCAGGTACCGGGTCTTGTCCGGATTAATTAGGACAGAATGTAACTAGAGCTCCGGGCTGCTTCGGCCTCAGCCAAGGCCTGCTCTTCCGCTTCCAGTACGCCTATCGCCATATTTATATCTGCCGACTAGAAAGGCTGAAACAATGCCTGCTAAGCTCAGTGTAGAAGCTGTCCTAAATCTGACCCCTATCAGCAGGGGAGCGCAACCGGACCAGATTCTTCAGTCTAAAGCCCAAAGTATACTTAGTTTTTTAGAATACAGCGTACGTGACGTAAAATCCTAGTGGTGTGAACTCTTATATAGAGTTATAGTGAGCACATACGTTTTTTGGTCTGGTTCTCAAGGGAGCACCTGGAGATGCTGCTGGGTACTCACACTTTACACACTTATCCTACAAGCTGTCGTCATCAATTTCCTCCTGTCTGCTCTCCTTACTATCTTTTTTTCTCTCAAATATGGTAGATGATGAGGTTTTAAAAAATGTTTCTATTAACATTAAGGACACCAGACAACAGCAGGAATATTATGCTGCTGTCACTTTAAAGGATAATTCCGGTATTTAACACCTTGAGTCTATATTGTAGTTTGTTTTGGATGAACAAGAGTGGTGGACAAAATTTTTTTGACAATGGTTCCTCTCTCGAGTTTTTGACTATAATAGAAATGGCCATGGACCCATTTAACATTGGAGTCAATGGGCATGTCCGAAAATGTCATTAAAACAACCTTTAACATTAGTTTTCAAAACTGTGCAACTCACCGAGTGATTAGTGATGTTAGTTGATGTTCCAGAAACAAAAAGTGTTGCGAAATACAGTTTCTGTCGTGTTTTATTCGTCATTTTGTAAAATCCCATTGAATTTTGTTGAAGGACTGAGTGCTCGTTAATATAAATGCGCTACCGGTAACGGAAAGGGGGCTGTTTACATTTGGTCGATGTAGTCTTTTTGCTCGCTTCCGTTTCTCATAAGGCTAGCGAGCAGAGCAACTGTGCTCCGGGAGAGTAAGCGAAATAAACAAACAAAACCTTGAAAATATTGAAAGACGTGACCACTGACCAGTGCAATATGAAGTTGAACTCGACTGTGACCGTGAGTGTCCCGCGAGACATAAACATCGGTTATCGCCATCAAGTGGTCGGGAGTGTGCTAACGCTTCAGATTCAAATATTGAGCAGAAGTTACACGGTTGTGAAGTGTCTGAAAAAATTGTTCCACTATAGCAAAATAAACGGATTGGAATCATATATTGCGACGATATATTGTTTATAATCATCAACGAACACCACTAACCACTCGGTGAGTTTAACAGTTTTGTAAACGAACATTATTGGCTGTTTTAATGACATTTTCGGACATGCCCATTGACTCCAATGTTAAATGGGTCCATGGCCAATTCTATTATAGTCAAAAACTCGAGAGAGGAACCATTGTCAAAAAAATGTTGTCCACCATTCTTGTTCATCCAAAACAAACTACAATATAGACTTCAAGGTGTTAAATACCGGAATTATCCTTTAAGACCAAATGCACAGACTAAATATATTGACACACATCCGGTTTCTTTCCCAACTGTTCACTTTTGACATAACCGAGAGACATAATCATAGGGTCTCTCTCCTCTCTCTCTCCTCTCACAGATAACAGCTTCCATATTTCCGCCTCTTCTTCTGCGTTAAAAGCGTTTGAATGTGTAAATTGGCATAGACAAAACACATCCAAATGATACACTTCTATGATGGTTAAATTTAGCAGTTAATCCACGAATCATGCGTGCCGAACCGCGGGCACTGGTCCGTACGGATCAACTGCGATCCGTTGCACACCTAATTATTAATGAACACACTTATCGTCATGATTGCTATCTTACCAGAGATGGAGAAAAATCCTACTCCAGTAAGTAAAGATGTCTGTGTCCCTGTTTTTGGTGAGCATTGTTTATTTTTACCACGCATGCACAGCAGTTATGTGCAGCCCTGGTTATTGTTTTCTTTATAGTTATTGTTCTTGGTGTGAACAGGCCTTTAATTAGTGCATGAGCACAACATTTCAGTGTAAACCACTAAGCCAATCAAAACAAAGTTAAGGATGCTTTTATGAGAGCGAAACAACTGCTGTCAGGCTGGTCTTATATCGTTTGCCGTCTGCGATACCGCCCAATATTGTTAAGCACCTGTATGTGTGTGATCGGACTCACTTTTGTCCTGCAGCTGTTGTTTGAACCCACTCAGAGCAGGGTCCATCGACTCCACCACAGAGCCCCTCTGATCCGCACGCGCCTTGATCTCAGACGACCTCTTCAGAGACACACGCGACGACTCTCTCTGGACTGTGTGCGCACAGACATGCAAGTACATAAACCATGTACATTTAATTCTGAATCTATTTGTAACCAGACTATAACAGCAATTATATAAAAAAGACTACTGAAGATCATAAAACAGTCAGATTTGACACAGCCTAAAGCAATAATGTTAGGTAGGCCTATAGTTTTATTTTTACAGTAATAAAAGCTCTTTGATGGAAACTCAAACACTCTCACACATGTCAACAGCATGTCTGTCCTGAGCACCACGGGCAGATTGTTTCCTGTATCGTGTTCATGAGACGAGCTCCCGTATTAACTATTTTACAGGCGTTTTACCACACAAGCCTGGGTTTTCCTGATTAAATATTGTGCAAAATAACCTGTGGAAGATATTTGGACTCGTGGTGCTGTAAGAGTCAAGTAGGCATGCCATTTAAAGAGCTCAATACTTTTTGTAATTTATGAGTGTGTGTGAGAGTGTGTTTGACAGCCCAGTAATAACAAATATTATTTATTTTCTTTACTTAAAAGGAATGAAATGAATAATTTATAAAATAGAAAGAAAAAAACATTTATTTTTTATATTTAATATTCTAAATCTCTAAATTAATATTTTATATTTATATAAATTGAATATTCATTTTTATTGTACATTTGTTAAAGAACATGTAGGGAAAGTTTTATTATATTGAATTTATGCAGATTTAAATAAAAATTTCCTGTTTTGATGCAATTTGAAAGCCCAATAATTTAACATATTCAGTTTCTTAACAAATAACGGAATGCATTAAAGTGAAAATGTAATATTTAATATACATATTTGTGTTTGAATTAGCTGTTTTGATGCATTAGAAAGTCCAATAACTTTACATATTTATTTTCTTAAAATTAACAGAACGTGTTAAAATTTAAATGTAAATATTTTAATATAAAAATTTAAATACAATATAAATATTAGTTTGAACTTCCAGTTTTGATGCAGTTTGAAAGACCAAAATTTCACATATAATTTGTTTTCTTCAATAAATCACACGTGTTACAATTAAATGTCAAATTTGATAAAATAATGAACTGTATGTACAGATCTGATCCAAATTCCAAACATGTCACTTTACCTTTATCTAGCGATTTCTCTACGCCCGTTCTCTTGGGTGAGATGATCTTCCTAATGAGGGTAAGGTGTACGATATCGCCGGTCCGCTTCATTACCTCCAGGACTTCCTGGTGGTGAATCCCTGAAGGTTCACGCCATCCAACTGTGCACACAGACACAAAGACAATCAAGAAGTCACTGTAGGCCGGGCTCTCCAATTCGCCTCAACGGGACTGATTAGCCTAGCGTGAGGCTGGGGAGAGCATGACAGCTGACCGCGTCCACGCTCAAACCCGCTCTTATTAAACCTGTGAATCGATGCAAGATGAAAGAGACGTCTCGCTTAGTTGGCGTCCTGTTCTGTCAGAGCGCTCGTACGGACACGGGGCTAATTAAGGTAGAGCTCATTAAAAGTGATTAAGAACCCACTGCTATTATCCTGTCGTGGACATGGATTTTCCCGGTCTGCTCAGCGGCGCTGCCTGGAACCACGTTCTTCACGAAGACCCCCACCGCATCTGACATGCAACAGGAGACGAGAGATGTGAGTAAATAATAATTAACAGCAAACTGATTAGTAGTTGGGTTTCTGGGGAAAAAAACAAGGCAAAATATGGTTCTTACCCTCAGTGGTCAAAGCGTTGTATCCGATTATAGAGATCCCAAGGCTCTGGCCCTCCTTCTTTTTTAACGCAACTTCGTGGATTTCGTAGCCCTCCAAATTCGGCTGCATAAATAACAGATCAGATACTGACACTGTGTGTAGAAACAGTGTATAAACATTGTACATTTATGAGGTGAATCTTATGAAAACATGCTCAGCCTTATTTGTACCCGTTCTTTCAATATGTTTGGTTGTTCCAATCTAATGGGAATCTATCTATCCATCCATCCATCCATCCATCCAATCTACCAAGTCAAGTCACATTTATTTATATAGCTCTTTTTACAATACAGATTGTTTCAAAGCAGCTTCACAGTGATAACAGGACAATAAAGATCTAGAAGAAAATAGTGTCATAGTCCAGCTTAAGCAAGTTCAGTGATATGTCATTTCTGTTGTAAAAAAGTTATTAATTTAGTTCATTTATATATATATAGCCGCTCTGGAGAAAACAGTGATCATCGTCCAGCGCAGTTCAATTCTCATATAATGGTGTCAATGGAGGCAGATCAATATTATTGTTGAATATTAAGTGTATAAGCAAGTCAATAGCCAAAGGCGACAGAATGGAGAATAAACCTTTTAAAAAAAAAAATTATATCTATCCATCCATCCATCCATGTTTGGTTTTCCAATCTATCTAATGGGATTCTATCTATCCATAAATCCATCAGTTGTCTTTTTTTGCATCTGTAACATTATTTTCATAAAAAAAAAAGCATGTTGTCCTTCAATTTCTCACTGCAGTAATACATCTGGATATTTTACTTGAATATTATTTCATATGATTATTTTACTGAATATTCTACATCTCTTAGATTCTCATACTCTTAATGATGATTTTATTATTATAGTACAATGTTTTCTTTTTAATACATTTTGTAAAAAAAAAAGTACATGCGGTATAAAACTAATTTAATAAAATGTAATTTAAATACCTGTATATTTATTATGAAATATTTATATCTTATTTGCATTCCAGCAATAAGAATGTAGGTGAAAAGGTGCTTAACTGCAAAAAAAATGT
>JARPMJ010007508.1:0-42322 GCA_033366665.1 Phoxinus dragarum | reverse complement strand
AGTTGATACTCCTGGATTCTTTCACACACAGATGAAGCCTGAAGAGTTAGTGACAGAGATAGTGAGAAGTGTTTATTTATCCTTCATTTTTCCTTGCAGAGTAAATGAAGATGCTCAGAGATTCAGAGGAAGAAGAGAGACATGAAAACAGAGAGACAGAGAGAGGAAGAAAAGAGAAACAAAGAAAAGAGGATCTTTGACACACATAATAAACCAAATCAGTTAATAACAGAGATAGCGAGAAGTGTGTATTTATCCTTTCTTTTTCCTCAGTGTTTTCAGAGTGAACGACAGCTCATGGAGACCATAGAAAACCTCATTGAGCTGAACAGCATGGTCTTGTTTGTCCAGATGTTTTGTACATTATATTGCATTATTTCTATCGTGATATTCTGCAATATAATACCAAACTTTTTACTCAAATCAGTATTTCATGCATATTAATGTATTAGGTAATTATTCATCTAATAAGCACATTAATACACAGTCAGTATTTACATTGATATTTTGATTCTCCTGTCTGGGTTTATTTTGTGATTGGTTGTCTGTACACACTGTAAAAAACAACAACAAAAAAAAACAACACACACACACGTTCTGATGGTATTTTGACACACTGTGTAGATTTATAACACACAATGTGTGTTACAATGGATAGAATAGCACTGGGTGGAGGAGAGTTTGTGTTTATGAATAATGGGAATATTTTATCCCATAAAAAGCTCTAAAATAAATAAAACAATACATTTAAATTAATACATTTATAAAATATAAATATATATATAAAAAAATTAACAGTTTTTTTTTTGTCAGCCAATCACATCATGCCTCTTTTTCAATGTCTTTTACAAATGCTGCTTTCACTTGTTATTAATAACCAGATTGACTTTATTTCTGTCAGACTACAGACGCTCTTATTGAGAATGAACAGGTTTTGTGTTGATGATTCATTGAATGTTTCATTTGAAGTCACCAGAATCGTGATTAGTGTCAACTTTATTTGTGCTCTTGACCCTTCACTCTTTAACATTAGTTTCTCTGTTTGTTGTAACTGTGTTTATATTAGCACATTTGAAACAGCAGAAATAACCATGAGAAAAATATGATCAGATGATAATATTATAATCGTTATGTAGTTTTATAATACAATTCATCCATGAATGCATTGCAGCTGACTATTTCTGTCATTATTATATGCTTTTATTTTATTCTGTTGTTTTTTTGCTGTGACTTTAGTTGCTTTTTGTGATGCACAGAGTTTATCTGTTTGTATGAATATTGTTGATTTTCAACACATTATTTTATAAGAGCGCCGACACTCACCAATAATGTTCACTGTATGTAGAGTTTGTGTTCAGAGCTATGTTCTCAAACAAACAACTTTTTTAAAGGTGCTCTAAGCCAGTGGTTTTCAAATCCAGTCCTCGCGACCCACTGCTCTGAACATTTTGTATGTCTCCCTTATTTAACACACCTGAATCAGATCATCAGCTCGTTGGAGAGACTCCACGCTGCAAAATCCCCAGAGTTAAATTAACTCTGCTCAGAGAACATTTGGTCCCTCTCTACAGAGAGTTAAAATAACTCTGAATCAGAGTTAAAGTTAATGAGATACTTAAGTGATTAATTAAGTGATGATTGGGCATTAATGATGAACACCTGCTGTCAACAAGCAGACTCACTGAAGGAAAGAGAAACTCAAGAACTACAACTGACTTCAGCCACAGCAAGATCTCAGCAGAGGAGGATTAAATAACTCCACAAACAGCATTACCAACCTCACTTATTACTGACCAGACTGACTTTATTTCTGTCAGACGTCTACAGAAGGTCTTAGTGAGAATGAACAGAGGTGTAGATGTTGAGGATTTATTGACATTTTTTGGTTACCATTCTGGAGACCAGTGTTTCCTTTAGTTGGGCAGTTTTACTCATTATTTTTTTTTATGAGTTTGTGGTTTTTGTAACTAGTTTTACCAAAACATGTAAATTGTTACAAAGAAAGCCAGAAACAAAGATGATTAGGTGATATAGTTTGTAAAAAGTAGAGTAATGCACTTCTCTCATCACTGTCCAAAAGTGGTTAATGGATATTAGTAGATTGTAGACGCTACAGATTGGGCGATCTGAATTTAGAATTTTTAAAAAACTTTATAGGATTTTTTTCTTTTAAGACACAGATGTCAAGAATCAGCATATGAATCTCAACAATGGTGACATGTGTCATGCCGCAATGCATCCTGGGTTTTGCATCCAGTTTTATACTACTGTGGCTCCCAGCATGCATTGAGGCATGAAACATGCCACCATTGTTGAGATTCATATGCTGATTCTTGATGTCTGTGTCTAAAAAAAAAAAATTCCCATTATGCATTTTAAAAATCTAAATTCAGATTGTCCGATCTGTGGCAAGGGAGTATTGTTAGTGAATATAATCTATTAACATCAAATAACCACTGTTGGACAGTGATAAGATAAATGCATTAATCTACTTTTTGTTGTTGAAAACTTTTTGCCTTTGTTCTTTGTAACAATTTACATGTTTTGGTAAAACCAGTTACAAAAACCACAAACTCACACAAAAAAAATAAAGAGTAAAACTGCCCAACTAAAGGAAACACTGGTCTCCAGAATGGTAACCAAAAAATGTCTAAATCCTCAACATCTACACCTCTGTTCATTCTCACTAAGACCTTCTGTAGACGTCTGACAGAAATAAAGTCAGTCTGGTCAGTAATAAGTGAGGTTGGTAATGCTGTTTGTGGAGTTGTTTAATCCTCCTCTGCTGAGATCTTGCTGTGGCTGGAAGTCAGTTGTAGTTCTTGAGTTTCTCTTTCCTTCAGTGATTCTGCTTGTTGACAGCAGGTGTTCATCATTAATGCCCAATCATCACTTAATTAATCACTTAAGTATCTCATTAACTTTAACTCTGATTCAGAGTTATTTTAACTCTCTGTAGAGAGGGACCAAATGTTCTCTGAGCAGAGTTAATTTAACTCTGGGGATTTTGCTGCATGGAGTCTCTCCAACGAGCTGCATCTGATTCAGGTGTGTTAAATAAGGGAGACATACAAAATGTTCAGAGCAGTGGGTCGCGAGGACTGGATTTGAAAACCACTGCTCTAAGCGATGTCACGCATTTTTTAGGCCAAACATTTTTTTGTCACATTCAGCAAATATCTCCTCACCATCCGCTAGCTGTCTGTCTCATGAACACACTCAAAAAAAATGCGGTCTCTGTAGACACCCCAGGCTCCACAAACAGCAACAAAAACAGACTGGACTAACCCGCACCACGAAACATAACAAACTGTTCCAGCCAATAACCGACAAGAAGGATTTGGGGGGTTAGTGCGCGGACGAGGAGGAGGGAGGGTCTAGCTAGCCTCTGTTTTGTTTGGCAATAGTTTGAACGTCAACAAGAAGTGACGTCACCCAGGATCGCTTAGAGAACCTTTAATAAAAGTTAATTATATACAATATTTTGTCAGTTGCTACTTTTTAATTTAATTCAAAGTGCAAACTCGGTTAACTGTTATCTCTTCATGAACTTTCCTCAAAAGCAGGATTATCAATCATGGGTTGAAGTGTGAATAACTGAATAATGTACAGTACAGTGAGTCTGTCAGTCATTGAGCTTGAAACATTGTGTTGTACTTTCTGTACTCGTCTATTGATTAATATTTTTTACATCTGCTCGTCTCACTTTATTTATGTAATTACCAGAGACATTTTGTGTGTTAAAATGACACACAACACATCTATTGTGTCAGATTTGACACAACATGTTTCATCTCCTGAATAATCTGCCTTCCTCATAACCTTTGCCTATCTGACATTATACTGAACACTGCGATCATCGTGTGTATTTCAATGACACAAATGTCGTATTGCGAGTCATTGACGCCTGCCGAGCGGCAACGGTACATTGTAAAATTAACTATAGGTTATGATTGCCCTTATTTAGTTCAAAACTGGGTCAATGACCCAACCAAATGGCCGGAGGTGTCGTTTACAGACATATTTTGTTCTCTGGTTGAATCTCCAGGTAAGACATCGCGGTAGCTGTAGTGGGATTCCTCAACTTCCCTGGATCATCCGCACGCCTTATTGCTTGTAGCCATTTTGTCCTCCTTTATGGTTCTGTGTGTTTATTAGGAAGTATGTAGAACTTCAATTCATAATTTGTTTATTTATTGGCGGTACAGAAAACGACACAGCAATTCTTCGGCATGATTGTCCCGTGTATTTCAATTAGCGCCAAGGCAATGTTTTCCCCCACGGTCTAAATTCACATCACGTGACGGGGCGTTCACGTGACAGTGTTCTTCAACCCTGCTCCTGAAGGACCCCCAACACTGCACATTTTCTTTGTCTCCCTAATCAAACAAACCTGAACCAGCTAAACATCATCTTTAGGATTATTAATGCTACAGACCGGTGAGGCTTTTATCGGAGTTGATGCTAAACTCCTCAGGACAGCAGCACTCCAGAAATGACGATGCCTATCCCTGATCTTTTAAATAATTCTCATGTTGCTGTATTCAAAACTGAAGCTATATTTAAAACATTAATCCTAAAGTAATATGCAATTATGTAGCTATGCAAATAAACACAATAAGTAGGCTATGTAATAAATCAAGGCATATCAAATCCACCTGGTTTCTGTAATCTCCTACACTATCATTTTCATTATCCATCCATCCATCCATCTTCTTCTGCTTATCCGGGGCCGGGTCGCGGGGGCAGCAGTCTAAGCAGAGATGCCCAGACTTTCCTCTCCCTAGACACTTCCTCCAGCTCTTCCGGGGGGACTCCGAGGCGTTCCCAGGCCAGCCGGGAGACATAGTCTCTCCAGCGTGTCCTAGGTCTTCCCCGGGGTCTCCTCCCGGTGGGACGCGCCCGGAACACCTTCCCGGGAAGGCGTCCAGGAGGCATCCGGAACAGATGCCCGAGCCACCTCAGCTGACCCCTCTCGATGTGGAGGAGCAGCGGCTCTACTCTGAGCTCCTCCCGAGTGACCGAGCTCCTCACCCTATCTCTAAGGGATCGCCCAGCCACTCTGCGGAGAAAGCTCATTTCGGCCGCCTGTATCCGGGATCTTGTCCTTTCGGTCATGACCCAAAGCTCATGACCATAGGTGAGAGTAGGAACGTAGATTGACCGGTAAATCGAGAGCTTCGCCTTGCGGCTCAGCTCTTTCTTCACCACGACAGACCGGTACATCGACCGCATTACTGCAGAAGCTGCACCGATCCGTCTGTCAATCTCCCGTTCCATCCTTCCCTCACTCGTGAACAAGACCCCAAGATACTTGAACTCCTCCACTTGAGGCAGGAACTCTCCACCAACCTGAAGTAGGGAAGCCACCTTTTTCCGACTGAGGACCATGGCCTCGGATTTGGAGGTGTTGATTCTCATCCCAGCCGCTTCACACTCGGCTGCAAACCGTCCCAGTGCATGCTGAAGGTCCTGGGGCCTCATTTATAAAGCTTGCGTACGCACAAAACGGGGCTGAAAACATGCGTACGCCAGTTCCTGCGCAAAAGGTGGGATTTATAAAGAAAAACTTGACGTGAAAATATGCGCACCTCAACGCAAACTCTGACCCATGCGTACGCACATTTTGAAGACAAAGCAGTTTGGCGACACTGATGGTGAGTTGAGGAATTGACCTCGGATAAAGGGAATTAACCCTTTGCAAAATGGCAAAATTAAGTTTGACATATTTCAATATTTACAAGTTGCTCATAAGTCCCAGTTACAACAAAAAATGTTGAGACAAACTTTAAGCTGGCTTGAGAAAGCCGGACCAGAGAGTTTGAAGAAGTTTAAAGTAGTTTGATGTGTAAAGTAGGTTAAAGTTTGATAGATAGATAGATTAGTAAGAAAGAAAGATAAGTTAGTTTGAAAGATAAGTTAGTTTGAAAGATAGATAGATAGATAGATAGATAGATAGATAGATAGATAGATAGATAGATAGATAGATAGATAGATAGACAGATAGATAGATAGATAGATAGATAGATAGATAGATAGATAGATAGATAGATAGATAGATAGATAGATTTAGAATAATTGAGTCTAGGGATTCAGGGAGTTTAGATTAGAGTTTTTGGCTTGGACACTAATGGCCCAACCTTGTCTTGGCTCAATTTGAGCACTCTGCAATGTAAGTCTATGGGATTTTTATGATTTTTTTATATACATTTTTAAGAAAACTGAAAGTCAAATCAGTTTGAAAAGATATAACACACCAAGTCAGAACAGTCTGAAGGTCTGACCCGAGTTTGTAGAGTTAAAGCTCTTGGAGGAGTTACAGTTGAACATTTTTGGGTCAGAAGAATAACATTAAATCACCATTATGGGTGCTAAAGATACATACATGCATGTTTAGTTTAAAGACATAAAAGGAACTATATGCTGAAAGTACGTAAATTTAATTTCTTTCACTTCCATTCTTAAATGGATGTAGGCCTATCACTCATTATGTTTTAAAAAACACTAATTTCCTTGCTCCTTTAATATATGCATGGCTAATGAGGTAATTTGCATTGTCTATATATGGTTGAATGTGGGCGGAGAAAGGGCGGTAAATGTTTTTTTTTTGCGTACGCAAATTATCAGGTAGGCTGTGATTTATAAAGTGAAAATTGCGTGCAGGTGTGCGTACGCACGGTTTTATAAATCTGATTTTTTTTTTGCGTACGCCATTTTTGGCTTTTGTGCGTACGTACACTTTTAGTAAGGTTCCTACGCACAGTTTTATAAATGAGGCCCCTGGTCTGAAGGGGCCAACACGACAACATCATCTGCAAAGAGAGATTAATTTTCATTAATCTTTTGTCAAATCTGGCTTAGTCCACACAGAAATGGTACATTTAATCTTAGAATTAATTTACTAGGTTACATATGATCGCTTAACAACAACATTTGAGAAAATATTTGAGGATGGCACATTTCGAACCGGGGTTGCTGCGCTCACAACGCAGAGTACGTGGGGCCCCAGGCAATTGCCTGCACTATTGCGGCGACTCTGCCACATTTTGCTGTTAGCATTCCATTGATTCCCATTCATTTTGGCATCCCTTTGACAGCGAATAACTTTACATCTGAGGCGTCCAAAGACTCCATTTGTCCATTAATTATTTCTAAAGAAACACGACAATGTATAAAAGGCTCCACTACTTTGTATCTTACGTTATGGCCCCGTAGAAGCCGTTTTTGTAAAAATAGGCTAACGATTGAGTCATAACCACCCGACTATATGTCGCACTTTAGATAAATTACCGTATAGACAGGAGGAGAAGCTCGCAGGCAATCTTTTACTGTCTATGAGGCAATCGGGGGACATGGAGGCATAAATTCAAGGGAGAAGCCCATAGATAGAGAGTCCATAAAATAATCCATAAAAGCAACAGGAAAAAAAATATTTCAACAATGTTTTTGAGGAATTGGAAATAGTTTTGTATGTGGCAAGTGAATACATATGAAGTAACATTTATCCACTTCATTAAATAATGAAGTATGGGTAACGGGGTATACCTATATTAACAGGGGATGGGGAAGTTATCAGGAAATTTGTGGTTATATTTGGCAACCATTAACGTTATACAACATCATGTGCATCAAGTAATCATGTTAATTATGTGCCCAGCAAGCATGTTATTGTCACCGATGTTAGGGCCGAGGGTTATTTACCACACTCCGGAGGAGCAGACACCAAGAGGCAGACAAAAAGAGTGAATTTAAAAGGTAAGTTTTTATTAAGTTTAAAAGGGATGAAAGCAGGGGTGGGGATGTTCGTGGCTGTAGCTTTGGTGAGATGAGGGGAGGGGGTGCTGGTAGGTACTCTTCCGTTCTTCAGGCAAGTATATTCCTCTCTAGGTGGGCTCGTGGGACAGACAGTGACTTTTCTCGTCGTCAGACTCGTTGAATAAGCTCGTGGGACAGACAGTGACTTAGAACAGTGACTTCTCGTCGTCAGACTCGTTGAATAAGCTCGTGGGACAGACAGTGACTTAGAACAGTGACTTCTCGTCGTCAGACTCGTTGAATAAGCTCGTGCAAGGAACAGACAATTTGACAGTGAGACGGACAGTAGTAGGTGAGACAGGAACGGGGTACTTTACCAGCCTTCACTCTCGTTCTGTGTGTGATAGAACGGCGTTGTTGGGAGAAATAGTGAAACTGGACTTTCTTTGGTGTGGGATACAGTGCTCGTGAACTGTGGCAATAAAGGTGCGTTGACCTTTTCTCCTCCGCACCATGCACACAATCTTAGGGACCTGGACACAGCTGAGGGGACAGTTTGAAAGAATCTTCAAGGTTGTGGGTCAATTTCATCCGTCAGAGACTCAGAGAGAACACATTTTTTTGATCTCACCACACTTGTGCATAAATCACTCTTGTAAATCTTCACACGTGTTTGTTTCACTCTTTCAGACACTGCAAACTCACTCTCTCTTCACAGCGATTAATCAACTCGTTTCTCTTCTCTTCATAGGGTGGATGATCCAAGAATGAATGGTTTTCAGAAGATGGACATGGGTTCAGCGATCTTCCCAGCCGTTACAGTTACTGTTCTTCGCCGTCAACAGGATAACACACACTGCCCACAAACACAGGTTAGTCGTACACTGGTGATGGCAAATCTTCACATGTGGTTTTCTCAAGAAGGTGAATCATAAAAGGGTGCACTTAACTTTTCCTCTGTGAATCACATGAATCCTACAGCGGGTTTCCACTCTCATTTCTGCCAGTCACTCTCCTTCTTTCTCTGTGTAATTTTCTCACCTACTTCATTGCGTTGCTGTTCGTGGTTTCTTCAAAGACTCACTTAATGAGCATGCCTCGGGGGACCCCAACATGGAACACCGATCAGACACCAAACCTCAGCTTTCTGCACTTGCCGCCGCTTACTGTCGCTGCTGCAATCCACTCAAACACTCGTACCGAGCTTCACTGCTGCCAGAACATTCACACCTCACTGTGCTTCAAGCCCCTCTCTTTATCCTCCTTTTTCCCGGGCGTGTGCTTCAATGAAGCGCTAGTCATTTGCTTCAGCTGGCGCTCATTATGGTCGGCGGCCATGATGTGTAAACCCAGGGCCGGGCCGGTGTTACACCGGCATTTCTTCCCCCTGGCAACGAGTCGAAATTTTTTTGTTCCTGGTTTGTTCACCCGGTGACATTATCTTTACCATTGCCTAATTTCACCGTGCTTAAGTGATATTTAAAATATGTGCTCCCTGGGCGGTTAAATAAATATGACTCATAATTAGCACCAGGCCTATTCATTTGTAATTGTTTGTGTGTGGGTTGTGAAATGCTTAAAAACAGCGAAAAGAAAGTCTCAAAATCCAAATTAATCAAATGAGATCGACTCAGAAAAGATATCAATGAATGCACGCGTCAGCTAATCCACACATTCACATCTTCTCTGTTGCATGAGCAAATTATGATACACAATATGCAATGTAAGATCCGTGTATTGAACATAAACACATTGCACACCGAGCATTGTTGCACAAAGTCTTTGATTTCCCACGGCATGTTGGCCCAGAATAGAGTGTCACGGGCTTGCCTGTAGCAAGCCTAGCTCTCCCCCCTATGTGGCTGTACTGAATCCGTCTCAGCATTTCCGGTCGCAAAGTTTTAGGAATGATAACACGCTGGCTTCTGAAGAGTATGCCGTCTTGCACAGTGATTTCGTCTCTGATTGCCCAGTGCCCTCTAATCACTATGGGCGTTTCCTCTCTGCAGTCTGGCCATCCTTCAAGCACGACAGTCTTGAGCATCTGAAGGCACTCATCCTTCTCTGTGTGTTGTCGGATTTGTGTGAGGCGTTGGCTGGTGACGTTCAGATAGTCTGTCTGCTGAATTATTGCGGTGTCGTACTGTTCCTGCTGCAGGCTGCAGACCATTTCTTGCCCGTACTGTGTGTCTGTGCTGTGTGGGGTAGCAGCTCTGCTGAGTGTGTCACTGATGTACACTGATGCCTGGCTTGTACACCACTTTGAGGCAGTAGTTCTGAAGAGTAAGCAGCAACGGGTGCTAAACGGGTGTCCCTTATTTTGCCACACTGAAGGTGTCAACCCTAATGTTGTTAGCGCTAGCACAACACTGTTGACTTCCTGTTACATGTTAACATACCCAATTTCCCCACAGGGTGGAGCTGCTGCCTGAGCAGTACAACAGGATACTCTGTAACAGAAACCGCTGCCAGGAAAGTCTCACACACACACGCGAGGCGATTCACACCTGAATGACGATTTGCACATTCACATTCAAGGATAAACTCGTACATTTTAAACATTCATAGGTTTTTGTGCACAGTTGTATATCTACAAATTGTGTTTTGCATTGGTGAAATGTATTTAATGAATATATAGCCTAATTTAATTTTGCGCATGTGAATTGCTTTTTGTGAATGTATTTTTTATACATGAATTTTTATTTGTGTGTACGTGAATTAGGTTTCAAGCATGTGAAATTGTCTACGTATGTGTGAATCATCTTTTTTGCGTGAATTATAATTGAGACCATTCTGCCTCTACCTAGTGGTAAAATGTAATTTTCAAATACTTATAACTCTGGGTTTGGTTGACTGATTTGTAGATTGTATAATCATGCCATTATTTAATATAATGTAAAAAAAAATAACCTGGTGTGTGGTGGGCGTTCTGGCGCAATATGGCTGCCGTCACATCATCCAGGTGGATGCTGCACATTGGTGGTGGTTGAGGAGATTCCCCCCCCTATGTAAAGCGCTATATAAATGTAACTAATTATTATTATTATTATTTCCCAAGTTACCATTAGAAGAAGTTAAGTTGGTCAGCTTGTTTCTATGGTTATGGACATGACCTCTGGTTAGATATAGTCTTATAGTCTGTTCAGATCATTGGGGACTAAATAATATATATTCTAGAATGAGCAAGTAGAGTACGGCCTTAAGATATAAGTCAATCGCCTCTGTCTAATGACCAAGACTGATGAGTTTGTGATTATGAGATCCGTTTACCCGGCCGGGCGATGCGAGACTCAAAATGTTTTAGGAATCCAGATGAACGAGTACAATAGCAAGTAAAGAGTTAAATAAAAATAATAAAATTTATCACAATTTTTCATTTCTAGATTATTTTATTAGTAATTGATTACTTAGGCCATTTGTCTTGAAAAGGCAATAAAATTAACAAACAGCTTTCATTTAAACAGGGACAGACTTTAGAAACACATCAACCAAAAAGGCAAGTTTATTAAATTAAAAGTTTCTATAATAATTGGAATGTTCGGTGATTGTTAAGAAAAGATAAACCTGAAAATGTCAATTTAAGGCCAATTAAAAATAAAAATAATAATAATAATATTATATATATATATATATATATATATATATATATATATATATATATATATACATTTCATACTGTATGTTACTCTCTGCTGAATGTCAATTACAAATGTCATCCCCAGAAAATGAAAAGTAAAACGCTCAGACTAAACTGGTCCTGTCGGGTTGTGATGTCTACTGAGATTCTGCCTGCAGACCAGCACACACAGCAGAGGCTCTGAAATCAATCTCACACTCAACAAGAAACGGGGAATATACCAAACATGAAGAGGCTGAGGAATATCTGTAGTAAAGAATAAGAAGAGACTGAGGAAAATACCCAAATATAACGACCTAGTTCTCTGGATGTGTGAGAGACGAGTGACGATCAGTACAACACAAAGCTAAACAAGATATCATCCATGTGATCACTGATATAATGAACACGAAAAAGGGCAACCAAAAAAAATTCTGGCAAAAAAATGTCAACGATAACGATAAAGAGAAACACCAGTATGTAGAATGTGATAAAAAAGGGTGAGGAGAAAACCGAAGCAGTGACCGGTGGATATTTCACTGAGAGAATTTCCTCTAGCGCCACCAGCGGGTTCAGGAGGAGACCACAGAGCCTTGATGAGGACCATAAAGATAGAGAAAACCAATTCCAGTGCATATTTAAGACAAGGTTTAACAGTATGACGGGACTGAAGATAATCTCAATAAAGTCAGTGAGGAGGAGGAGGATGATGAAGGCTGAAATACGGAGTCCAGTCTTTCTGTGATGAATTAACTCGCTGGCAGACCAAAGAAGAGCTGCTAGACCTGCACACACACAGATGGTGATGAAGATGGACCATCTGACCCTTATCTGTAGCGGGAGCGGCAACCAGAGAAATAGATACATTTCCATATTCCCGTCTGGCTTTGATCTCTTATATCCAGCTGAAAATATGTCATTAAATAAATGAGTGAAAAATTAGTATCTGCTTAAAACATGCTGAGCAACTTTCAGAAGTCACAAAGCATTTTATTCCAGCTAAACATACATCTCAGAATCATTAGACTAAAAATATGAATTTATTCTATAGTCTGTATGACGTCAGTTCATCTTTAATGACTTGAAGTGAAAAACAACAACAACCGTGTATTACCGTGATATATTCAGGAGATTTCTGCAGCGCTGTGCTCATGGCATAAGAACGTTTGCAGTCTTGCTTGGTTTCTTCTCTCGTTCTGTCTGTGTTTTTGCTCCTTCTTCTTTTTCTACTGGTTTCTGGTTTATCTGCTGGTTTGATCTCAGCGCTCACATCTGTGGTTTCAGTAAGAAATAGATAATATTTACTTAAACCATCTTTACTTAAATGTTTAAAAGCTGTAAGTGAAATGATATATACCTCTGTAAATGTAGTGTAGATAAATTAAGTATTTTCCCGCAATTTTCCGTCATTTATTATGTTTTTATTTAAGTTGAATTATCATACTTGGAATTTGTCCTCTGCATTTAACCCATCCACGTTAGTGCGCACACACAAGGAGTGAGCAGTGACATTACTTACCATTCTTGAGAATCGAACCTGTGACCTTTGGGTCACATGTCTGACTCTCTTATGCCCCCAATAGAGAAAATATATTAATATAATAATAAAATAAAACATAGACTTGTAGCGGAAATAACATTAATTGATGTACTTTTGACGTTTAACCAACGTAAAAAAGCCCTATCTCTGAAACCACAGTCAGTATTCGTGAGCTGAGAACTGCAACCACAGAGTTTTAAACCACCAGATAAAACTAACAACCAGAAACCATCACATATAGACCTGTGTGTGTTTATAAATTAAACGAATCACTCCAGTTAGTGTCTTGCAGATAAGTCAACTGAACGAGTTCGTAACCTTCTTGAAGGCACATTCATCCACAAAAAGATGGTATAACAGTATCGAATGCTGCATTGAAGTTATCTTTATCATTTCTTTGTTTAACATGTTTATGTGTGTTTGTTGTTGTATTCTCCTCCCTTATAATTACCTTTATGATAAAGTGATCAATGCATTCCTCCGTATATGCCCTTTTTCACAGATGGGTGTGGAAGCAGTTTCTGTTTTTGAATACATGCAGTCCAGAAATAGTTGTGGTTTGCACTTGATTGACAGCTGAATCAGTTCTGCCTCCACCTACAATTGCAATAATGTTAAACAACAGCAATCCATTGAACACACTGTAGGCCTTCTGTCCATCACAGTCTCATCACTCTGTCAAAAACTAAATATGGCGCTACCCTGACTACGGTCTAATTCATATAACAAACAATAATGTGATTATAATTAAATGTGTTATACCTTTATGTGGAGGTTTAGAAGTCATTCTTGGAAGTTTCTTTGCTCATTGCCTGAATGAGAACAAGAAGAAATCTGTATGTGCGAGTGGAGTCAGTCATGATACAACCCAGCTACACAGCAAAATCCCCAGTGTTAAATTAACACTGCTCAGTGTTTATATGAGTCCACAAGTCTGGAGTTGGGCCAGAGGCGGTAAAAATGAGAGGCCATTAAATCCGTGAACCGAGTTATTAATGAATATGCCGACAGGACCTGCTAGTCATACCCACCGACAGCACCCAGAATAGTCACCCGACCCAGATTAAAAAAAGAATACAAATGGTTTTATAATATCAATACCAATACCACCGTCCCTACTACCACCCCAACAACAATAAATAATAACAATATGCAGCTTTTACATGTAAAACAAAAAGTATAGTTTATAGAACATAATATAAACACATACATATATATGTATACACAACTGATGTATTTAATAATACTCAGAGATTATTTATTATAGAAATAATTTGTAATTATGCATATTGCGCTTCCTTATTATTAATCTATTTAGTATACCAAAGATTTAAGTTGAGGCATCGACTACCTAGCTAGATTTAATCAATATTCAAGGATGAGAGCAGTGGACTGAAAACGTTATTAAATTTGTATAGATGAATATTTATTTGCTAACGTTTGTTTCTCTTTAATAATATGGTCCCTTAATAGATGTAGCCATTGTGTCGTTGATATTTGGTATTTATTTATGGTAATATTGTTTTTTTGGCGATAGCTAGAGATATGAGCAGAGGTTTTGAATGTTCAAAGGGAGGGTTAATTTGAGATGTGTCACCTAAAAGACATAATAACGGGAGTGCATTAATTGTAATTTTAAAGAAATTCGATAGTTTATTAGCAACATCTATTCAGAACTGATGAACTGGTGGGCATAGCCAGAATGCATGAAGGAAAGTGTCTGGTGTATTTACACTGCAGTTAGTAGTTACTAGTCCCATTTTAAAAATCTTACGCTGTGTTATGTGTGTTCTGTGTATAATTTTATACTGAATTAACTGGATGTTTATGTTTGTACTTATGATAAAAGTGTTTCTGCAAATTGCTTTCCAGAATTCGTCATTTGTGTTGATATTGAGATCTTTTTCCCATTGTTTAACTGGTACTACACTTGTTTTAGAGTCTATAGATGATATTAGGGTGTATAATTTACTAAGTGTTTTTGATGAATTACTAATTGTGGTGATATGTTTTAGAATTGGGGGAGGTTGTGCAATGTCTTTGTTTCCAATTGTGGTTTTAATAAAATTCCTGATTTGTAAGTAGTAATACTGTTCTTTTCCTAAGTTAAATTTCTGTGTTAATTCTATAAGTCCCCCATTTAGCAATTTGTTAGATAATTATATACTTTTTTAATATTGTGTATCCTTATTATTAATGGGGCTATCAGTAAATTAGCCTAATTATAATCGACACATGCAAGTGTACACTTTGAAGAATAAAAATGACAGAAGGTTTCGTTAATTCAACTTTATTAAAAACTGCAAATGGTAATCAAATTGCACTTCCAAAAGTCAAACATTTGTGAAAAAAGAAAAAAAGTAAATAAACAAATATACAAATGTATTTTAAGTATAATAAATAAAACATAAAAAGCAAAGGCAGATCAGAACATTTGGTGAACAAAACCGGGTTCTGTATGGCAGACAGTAGTCGAAAGCCGGCCGTTAAAGGCCGGTAACCGGGGAAACATCCACAAATCCAGAGGAGCAAAGAAACGAATGAGACTAAATAGCGGACAAATCAAATGAAAAACTAAAACAGTGCGAGCAAGGCTACACTATGTTGTCCAGTGGTCCAGTGGTTGTTCAGACACCCTAGGCACAACTTTAAGCAATGGCCCTGAACGGTGGTTTAATGTCAACATTGTGACAACGCTGTAACAACCTTCACCACACAACGTAGTTAAAGCAACCTTTTGGCCATGTTGTTAAAACGTTGTTAGAAGGTCGGGTACGTTGTGCCAACGTTCTGTGTTTGCTGGGAACCTGTTGAACTCATGTAGCACACCCACACAAACAAAGGACTTTAATAACTTTTTGGAAGCCATAGCTTGATGGGGAGTTCCTCACAGACTCGACAACCTGATCCCTCGACCCAGACACAGCACACACTGTTTGTATGCGTCCGGAAGTCGATAGGACCAACACACATGCGACAAAGAGAGATTTTCTTTCCTATTTCAAGAAATCCGACGAAACGCGAGAGGGGATATTTCACGTTGTCCACTCTGATTGGGTGAGTCTACGGCGAAACCAGGCTCCAGGTGAAGAAGAAAGATTGAGGTTTTTGGCTACTGGTGAGGGAGGGAGTAGAACAGGACAGTCCAATTGCCTTTCGAATCTACAGTAAAACTCATTCAGGTCGTTGGCCAGACGAGAGTCGTTAGTGGTGTGGGGGGCTCTGGGCTTGTAGTTGGTAATCTGCCTGAGCCCCCTCCAGACAGAAGCAGCATCAGCAGCAGAGAACTGACGTTGAAGCCTCTCTGAGTACAGTTGTTTAGCCTCCTTTACAGCTTTGCTAAACCTATTTTTCGACTCCTTGAATCTGTCTCTGTCCCCAATCCTAAACGCTTTCTCTTTCTCCACCCTCAACCTTCTGAGTTTACCTGAGAACCAGGGCTTATCATTGTTAAAATTCACCCTGGTGCGTGTTGAAATACAGCAGTCTTCGCAGAAACGTTACCGCCTCTGTGTACTCATCCAGACTATTGGAAGTAAACCTGAACATGTCCCAGTCAGTAGAGTCCAAGCACGCCCGCAGGTCCTCTAAAACCTCACTGGTCCACTGTTTTGATTTCCTCACAGCAGGTTTACAGAGTTTTAGTTTTATTTCTTCTGCCTATAAGCGGGAATCAGGTGGACCATAGCATGGTCAGAGTGATGCTCGAGGGACTCGCTGCTCGAGAGACAATGATCCAAAGTATTGTCTTCTCTGGTGGTACATTTGATGAATTTTCTGTATTTGGGGAGATCGTGGCTGAGATTACCTTTGTTAAAGTCACCAAGTACGATAACTAAGGAATCCGGGTTGGTTCGTTCCACGCTTAGTATCTGATCAGCAAGTGAGCGCTGGGCTTCTTTAACATTTGCTCCCGGCGCCATATAAACACCGACTAAAACAAATGACGTGAACTTGTGTGTGTGTTTAACAAACACACTGTCACAGCAGCCAAAAAAAGACAAAAAGTTTAGAGCTAAGAGTTAAGAACCCAGAGTTAAGATTCTTAAAAAGAGTGAAGAGCTATTAAAAAGAATTGAGAGCACAAATAATGTAAACACTAATCACTGTTATGGTGACTTCAAATGAAACAGAGTTAAACCCCTGTTAATTCTCAATAAAGTCTTGAGAGAAAAATCAAAAAAGATCTTGAGAGATTTAATGTCCTTTATCTTCAGTTGATTTCATCTAAGGCTGTGTCTGAAGTCAGTTGTAGTTCTTGAGTTTCCATGCATCCCAGTGATGGCCACTTGTACCTTAAAGGGTAAAATTGTTTACTTCTTGTTTGTTTGTTTGTTTTTTTGAGAGTGTTGTTAGGGAGTTGTCTGGAATGTATGCTAAATATCAAGTCCAACCAGTTTCTGTGTTGTCATGAGTGCACAACGTTTTATTTAAAACACGCTTACAATGCAAAGGTCGCTGTGGCAGCTTGTTTCTTAATGTCTGAAGTACAACAGTGACATTTGTGTGAAGATGGCCGAATCGAGCAGATTATCCACACAACCAGGTGAGTCCGTTTATTTCTGTTCATTAACTTCTTTGAAATAATGTAGTGTTTTGAGAGTGCAAACACAAGGCCTGTGGATTTAAAATCTAAATGTATTAAGAGATTAAATACATTACAGTTCCCTCAAATTAAACCAAAATTAAAAAGTTTCACTTGTTTTGCATGTAGCGCGATATCATCCTGTGTGCAGTTTGACTAATTTTGCCAGCACGGGTCACATATCTTGTTGTACTACGCATATTTTTTTTTCTAAATGTAAAACTCACTGTTTGGCTGACGTTTGCTTCCTCTTTTGTCAAATAATCCTGAACTTCCCTGACCTTCACCTGTTACAATAAAGTATTATCATTAATGATGAAAGAATGAATTGAAATGTCTTATTGTAACAAGGAACAAAGGTATTTCATCTCTACAATACAATATGTAGATTTTAAATCCACAGGCCTTGTGTACTATGGGGTTATTTTTCTTACACAATTCTGCCTGAACTGAGTTTTGCAGAGACATTTTCGTCTTGCAAATTAGAAAGTATTTCGAGCGAACAAAAAAAAAAATATGTTGCATTTAAAATAATTTCATTCATGTGCAGATGTTCTCTTTCACATCTACTGTAAAAATATAGATTTCCCAGTTTCCTACACCTCAATTAAGTGGTAGTTCAAATGTCTCCCACAAATACAGTAAAGTCAAGTCAAGTCACCTTTATTTATATAGCGCTTTTTACAATACAGTATCAAAACAGCTTCACAGAGATAACATGAAAATAATACAAGTTTGTTTTTTGAAGAAAATTGCGTCATTGGCCACCTTAGTCTTGTCCATATCCAGAAGTCATGTCACTTACTATAATAATATTTTAAGTATGATAGTGTTTTTTTTGAGACCCCAGCTCAGTCACATTCAAATTCCACTAATTCCATAACTTGCAGTTCAGTAAGACATTTGAACTACCAGTTAATTGAGGTGTAGGAAACTGGGACATGCAGTAATAATAAGATTTGATTTTGATTAAATATAAGCTGCATAGCCTTGAAAGTTAATAGTGTAAAAGCCATTAAACAAATGTCTCTTCCACCATGTATTTCATCTTCCATTGTAAATTATGGTCTGTTCTTATTAAATTGCATTAAAAAAAAATATTTAAAAAAAATTCCTCTTCCGCTGACAGCAATGCAGGGAGTCTTGTGAGTGGTTGTCAAGCCAGCCAATCCGGATTTAGCAGCCTCATCCCTGATTGGCTGGGGTTTATGAATATATTGAAATGCAGGGTAGTATTGAGCAAGCCGTCGGCGCTTAGAGAGCACTCAGGACGGGTATCAGCAAGCAAGTGAAACATCAGCGCCCATCCGAATAAACTTATTTTAAATACAAAATTAGTTTTCGTTCACTCGAAATACGCTGATTCTTGATTTTCAACTGTTTGAATCTTATGCATTCAAAATACAAAAAAAAATATTATGATAGTAAGTTGTATGTTTGGAGAAAAAAAAAAAAAAAAAAAAAAAAAAAAACACTGGCGTGGAAAGAGTTAATAAAAATTGCATTGAGTGAGTGTTGTGGTTTGTGGTAATGTAATGGTATTGCTTTTTTATTATGTAATAAAAGGTGCAGAGATGCTGAAGCAGAATCCAATGAGAAGAAAAATACCAAAAGATTTTGACCCAGCCACTCCTGCTGTCCGTCTCTCATCCAGACGGATTATTCTTCTGGGTAAAAGTGGAGTTGGGATGAGTGCAACCGGAAACACAATACTGGGACAGAGAGTGTTCAGATCTGAGAGGAGTACGAGTCCAGTAACCAGTAAATCCTCCGTGAAACACGGCACTGTGTCCGGCAGATCTGTGTCTGTAGTTGATACTCCTGGATTATTTGACGCACAGATGACACATGAAGAGTTAAAGAAGAAGATCATGAGATGTGCTTATTTATCCAGTCCTGGACCGCACGCTTTTCTCGTTGTGATTCCTGTGAATATGAGATTCACTGATCAGGAGCAGCAGATTACTCAGCAGATTGAGATGTTGTTTGGTGAAGAAGTGTTAAAATACTCCATCATTCTCTTCACTCATGGAGATCAGCTAGAAGGAGTGTCTGTAGAGATACTCATTGAGGAGAACAGTAGATTGAGAGATCTAGTTGATCAGTGTGGAGGCAGATATCACGTCTTTAACAATAGAGATGTGAATAACAGAGATCAGGTGAATGATCTACTGCAGAAGATTGACACAATGATAGAGGAGAATGGAGGAGGACACTACAGTAATCAGATGTTTGAAGATGCTAAGAGATTCAGACGAGAGAAAGAAGAGAGGAAACAGAGAGAGGAAGAAGAGCAAAGACTGCGAGAGGAAGAAGAGGAAGAAGAGCAGAGACAGAGAGAGGAAGAAGAGGAAGAAGAGCAGAGACAGAGAGAGGAAGAAGAGTGGAGACAGAGAGAGGAAGAAGAGGAAGAAGAGCAGAGACAGAGATATGATGAAGAGTGGAGACAGAGAGAGGAAGAAGAGCAGAGAAAGAAGAAAGAGCAGAGATATGAAGAAGAAGAAGAAGAGAGACAGAGAGAGGAAGAATATGGAATACAACAAAATAATGAATGTGTCTGTAGTTGATACTTCCTACTGCAGAAGATTGACACAATGAAAGAGGAGAATGGAGGAGGACACAGTCATCAGATGTATGAAATAGCTTGAAAGTAACTTGAATTGCATATTAATAGTAAGAAATTGTAATATGTAAAATAATTCTGTAGTATTTCAGTATTGGTGTTGTTTGTCCAGATGTTTCGTACATTATGATGCATTCATAACGTCATAATCTGTAATATTGACTGTACACACTGTAAAAAGAGATGTGTTAAAAAGCAACACATGGCATGTGTTGATGGTATTTTGACACACAATGTGTATTTCCTTTCCCGATCTCGTCCCCCCTCTCACCCCCCTCACTTTCTGTCTACTGTCCTATCCTAATAAAAGGCAAAAGTGCCAAAAATAAATCTTTAACAAATATATATATATATATAAATGAATACACTTATGGTATATTGCTTGTATGTTTCGAAGACACACATAATGGATTTGTACTCGTAACACAAATAAAGTACACATTAATATCACTAATCAACAACCCATTCTCAGGCAGTTTTTAAAAGAAATGAACACTAGAGGCAGTAAAACAGCAAGCACGTTTAATGGTTGTCACACACAATTATGATTACAGGGGCAGATTATAGATTAATAAAAACTTGTTTTCAAGCGGCTCTTTGCACAATTATGTTATGACCTCAAAACACTGTTTACCATAGTGCATGAGTTTGCATCAACCAGCTCCATACTGACGCATTAAGCTTTCTCAGTTGCTGTAGAATTGTTCTTGTGACGCGAAGAGCTCGGGTACGAATCCTGTGAAAGAAAGAAAGAAATCGTTGTGGGAAAGAGCTCAAAGTTTAAAATCCCAGTCAACAATTTGATCTCAGTGATCTCACAATAAGCTCAGAGGATGTTCACAATCTGAGTTCACAGTGATCTAAAAGTGTAACCTCACAGCGCAGTCAGTGTGTGCTCATCAGAGGTGTATAGTCCAGGGGTGAGAAAGTAGAAGTCCTGCCATAGTTTATTCCACCCATGACCTCAAGTCAGCTGATTTCACTAATTAGTTCTCTCTCCTGTCTGAATTAGCAAATCCAGGTGATTGGAACAAAATACTGAGGAGGACTTTTACTTTATGAACCTGGACTTTACATCTTCACATAGCAATGCCACATGTCAGCCAAGAGCAAAGAAATAAACCAGAACTGGACCTTATCTGAGCCACAAAACCTGTGTATATTAAATATGGAGTCATCTCATCATTAATAAGCCTGTTAATAAGCAGAATCACTGAAGGAAAGAAGAGAACAGAAAAAGAGACGAGCAGAAACACAAGAACTACTAAAACTGACTTCAGTCACAGCCTTAGATGAAATCCACTGAAGAGAAAAGACGACATTAAATCTGTGAAGATCTCAGCAGAGGAGGATTAAACAACTCCACAAACAGCATTACCAGCTTCACTTATTAACTAAGTGTTAAACACAATTATCCCAAACATAAGGCCTGACATTGTCTGGTTTAGGTGAACCCCCAAATATATTTACTATATTGTATAAGGGAACTAAGGATAAGGATTGGCCTTATTAGAACTCTGAGATTTCACTCTTGTATGGCTTCGGGCAGTCGAGACAATAGTATGGGGCGAAGTTTTAAGCACGCTCTGAGTTTTGAAAG
The DNA here is from genome assembly GCA_033366665.1 of Phoxinus dragarum. Taxonomy (NCBI): domain Eukaryota; kingdom Metazoa; phylum Chordata; class Actinopteri; order Cypriniformes; family Leuciscidae; genus Phoxinus; species Phoxinus dragarum. The sequence goes on along the minus strand of JARPMJ010007508.1, from coordinate 20,603 downwards.
GGGTTCCCATAGTAGCTACTTACGCAATACGAGAGACCTCTCGAAAGGGAACATCTTGGTTACTAACGTAACCTCGGTTCCCTGAGAGTAGGAAACAAGTATTGCGTAGCTCACTGTGCTACTGTGCCTCAATCAGGAGATCGCTTCAGTCAATTTAACCTGAATACTATGGTGAAAACTGTACATCTGTTGTGCAGCTGCACTGCGTTTAAAATTTTTTGGCTTCAATATTCTCGAGAAAAGGAGTTTTCCCATAGCGTAAGTTACTTATACATTACCCGTACCCTACTCTCAGGGAACTGAGGTTACGTTAGTAACCGAGACGTTTGATAACATTTATAAAATATTGTGAAGGCATTTGATTTAGTTGATTATACTGTAGTTAATATGGTGATGTAGCCTGACTTTGTCATACTCACATTCTAGGCAGAATGCGAGTCTGATACTGCTCCATAGGGCTTTGATTATGAGGCGTGTCTTAACCGAACCAGAAAAAAAAAACTCTGCACTCAATTGGATAGACCTACAACCAATCAGAGCAACGCATGTTGAGCGACGCATAGTTGTCAACAGAGCTCAACTGCACGCACGCTGGAAGAAGTAGTAAATTAATGAGTGTAAACGATCTTTGCCATTGTTGTAAAAATAATTTAAGAATTTGGGGAGTACTTACAAGCACGAATAGCATTTTTGAGAGAAATACAAAAGGTGTATGTATACGAACAAGTTTCTCCGTTTAGGATTAGATCTCGACAATAAAGCAAATAAATCTTCTCGCATTTGTCGGCCCTGTCTCAACTTTATAACACGGTTGCAACGTGACTTGATAGATTTTAAAAAATGGAAAGACGACGAAAGAGACCAGGCTGAAGAAGCGTGTTCATCTGAGGCTTCAGAGAAAAGAGATTGTGAGCCCATCCCTTTTTTCATTGCGTCCCATCTTCTTAGCGGCCATCGGAGCCAGCTGATAAATTAAACGTTTGCCGAATCCCATAGGAAGGACGGCAAACACATCTTTCCGATCGACAAATGCCTTGATTGTGGTTCTCTGTTTAATTAATGCGCTGTCGATTTCTTTTATAACAGATGCGATAGCGGAATCTAAATATCTCAGTTCTCCAGCTCCAGTTATCTTCATCTTTGTTGAAAACCAATTCAACCCAACCGCTCTTTGATGACGTGATGATCCGTAACCGCAGATCATCTGTCCATCATCGATTAAAGCCCGCCCTGGCAATTTGATTGGCTCGGCCTTCTGGGAGCCGAGCATAATTACTCCTCAACGTATCGAGTCCAGATCGAACTTCCCGACCAAAAAATGTTGTGGTTCGGGCTGGCACCCAGGCTAATGGTGATGGTGAATGAGATGTTAAATGTTAGTATTGTAACGCTGTTCAATGTTATGGAGGACACAATGTTCTCTCAATGTTCTCCCACGGCCCTCGCCTCGTCCTGCTCGCCACATACCCCCATCGCCCCTTGCAGGACGGGAGTACTGTTACGGCCAGAGTTTTATGTCTATTTATGTGTACTATTTCTTTCATTGATCCAGTTCTCTCTCTTCTCTAATAAGCTCCTCCCTTGTACACCTGCAGCCGATTTAGTAATGATCTAGGCTGGATAGCCTATCCACCTTATTCCTGACGATCTCACTGCGTTTTGAATTATGGGCGCCACTTCCAGTTTGGGGAACTTCCATTCAAAAGGGCTAAAACTAATAATTTCAAATCATAAGTTTGCCCAACAAATAAAGCTTATCCGTCATTTGACTGGATGAGCTGTCAATTTCCCTTCATGGTTTATTTTCAGACATCATAAGAATAACATTACACTTGGTATTTTAACGTGACATGTTATAACAAGAATATCTACGGCGAGAGCTCTTTTCAGTCGCTGCTTTCTTTTCCTCATGATCATTTTCTTTTTTTTCCTTTGCAATCTGCTGCAAAAGTATGAAAAAGGAAAATATAAACTGCGCATTTGTGGTCTGTTCTCCCGAATTTAATTTACATTTACATTTATTCATTTAGCAGACGCTTTTATCCAAAGCGACTTACAAATGAGAAACAATAAAAGCAATTAAACTAGCAGTAGTGTGGATGTAAGTGCTATGACCCTTCACAGTACAATCCAACGCAATTTTTTTTTAAAATTTTTTTTAAGTTAGAATAGAGAAGAAAGTGTTAGTGTTACTGGATCAAGTGTTGCCGAAAAAGATACGTCTTCAGCAGTTTCTTAAAAATGGCTACGGACTCAGCAGCTCTGACTGAGTTAGGCAGATCATTCCACCAGCAGGGAACAGTCATGGTAAAGGTCCGAGAGAGAGATTTCGTGCCTCTTTGAGATGGCACCACAAGACGCCGCTCACTTGCAGAGCGCAAGTTTCTGGATGGAACATAAGTCTGAATTAATGAGTTCAGGTACAGGGGAGCAGTGTCAGTGGTTGTTCTGTAGGCAAACGTCAGTGACTTGAATTTGATGCGAGCGGCAACTGGCAACCAGTGCAATTTCCGGGCAGTGCTAGCGATGTGGTCTGTGAAATTCAATTGGTCATCAATTACAACTCCAAGGTTCCTGGCTGATCTTGATGGAGTTATGGATGACGAGCCTAGCTGGATGGTGAAGTTGTGATGAAGTGCTGGGTTAGCTGGGATTACGAGTAGCTCTGTATTCGCAAGGTTTAGTTGAAGGTGGTGGTCCTTCATCCAGCCAGAAATGTCTGTCAGGCAGGCTGAGATGCGAGCGGCTACCGTCGGATCATCCGGTTGGAATGAGAGGTAGAGTTGTGTGTCATGAGCGTAGCAGTGATAGGAAAAGCCATGTTTCTGAATCACAGATCCTTGTGATGTCATGTAGATTGAGAAGAGAAGTGGTCCAAGCACTGAGCCCTGAGGCACACCAGTGGCTAGATGTTTTTATATAATTTACGATATATTCCATAATAATTCACTGGAATGCATGAAGAATCTCTCGTCATTCTCATCAAATCCTCACGTCTCTTTCCAGGTTTGTTTTCACAGGTAAATACAATTTATAATCTTTCAAAATGACGGAAATCATTTTGAAATAGTATGACGTAATGCTGAAGTTAATGAACATTTTTGATTAAGGCAACACAAGTTACAGATATATTACAGTGATATTTAACCAAAGACTCGCGCTTTTGGGGTTTTTTGATCTGTTGAAAGTACCTTGTTGATGCTTTTACACTTTTAAATTTCCTTTTAATGTTCGATGGTTGAACGGTGAGTAGATTAATGTCATTGTGACACTTTCTTAACATATTGCGTTCATAGAGCGAGCCTTTTCACTGATTGTTTACAGCTTAACGGAAGTTACACCCATAATTCGCGCAAAGCGTCATGGGGCGCAGGAATAGTGTGGATATAATATGAGAGTGAAGAGAGACGAGCGCGGAGGTTGACAAACTGGAATTTGTTTTCTACAGTGGCGTGATCGTTCTGATCACTGTTTCAGCTCTGAGAAGAGCTTGGCGTTCACTGAGGGAGAAGGGCTTGAGAGGAGTGACGAGGGAGCCCTGTGTGCGTCATGAGGTTTCTGCCAGCCGTTTTGATGTTGTTTGTTTTAATGTTGCGTTGGTCTATGTTTGTTTATCTCTATCCACCTTATCGGTTGACTGCTGATACGTGAGTCTTGATCCAATAATAAACTATATCAAATAGCGATATTTTGCCATTGCGTGTCTTTATGTTGCTTACCCCCTTATAACGAGCACTTTGTTGGCGGGGCTCGTAACTGTACCCACGAGTCTGGGTCTACCCCTCCTCCTCTCCGGGGGTACAGATAGACGAGAGCTGAGAAAAGGAGACGGAAGCATGAGGAACGAAAGATACGAGAAAGGGGAGAGAAAAATTTAATTAAAAATCTTAGTCCAGTTCACACTGCCATCTGGTCCTTCAGTTGGGCCGTATTCTCCGCTGTGCCTGGCGATGGCGCTGGATAGCCCTCGGTGGACGGCTCGACACTCCTCCGCCTCGAGCGTCCATGGCGACGGACTATGCTCACCATGCTCAATGGCACCGCGGATTCCCCACAGCGGCGAGGGTTCTTTGACAGCGCGTTCCTTCGGTTCTTTGACAGGTGGGAACCAGCGAACGTTCAACAGACTTTATTAATAAAATAAACAAATACAAATTTGAAAGTTAAAGACAGCAACCCCTCACGGACGACTGCTGTCACATATAATAAAACAAACACAACGAAACAATAGTCCAGGCCTGTCCTCTCGATCTTCACGGTCGTCGCTCCTCCTGTTATGCTTCCGCTCCTCCGTGAGAGATACAAGACCGGTGCGTCGCGCAGGAGTCGCTCATTATAAATCACTCCACCGGCCTCGCGTCGTTCTCTCACGGCCCTCGCCTCGTCCTGCTCGTCACAAATATATTTATTTATATTAATGTATATTCGTTTCAATCTATCTTTTAAAGATGATCAACCTACAGCTACTGCAACTACTGCTTCTACTACTGCTTCTGCCAATAACTCTGCAAACAGAAGTAAATAAAAAACACTAAAGCTCAATGAGTTGTCCTCTTGCGTCCTTCATAGTCTGAATGCCATCTCAAGTTTGGCCAGAGCTGAAACAAAATTCTGGAAACCTTGACAATACTGCACCTTCATTAGCACTGGCCTACTTTTGCACATTCTGCACTAATGTAGTTAAATGTGTCTTTTTATTCTTTCTAAATATATATATATATTTATATTTATACTCACATTTTCTCTCTTCTTTATACTTTAATTATATTTGTGACGAGTAGGACGAGGTCGAGGGACGTGAGAGCGGCGCGAGACCGGTGGCGTGATTAATGATGAACGACTCCTGCGCGACACACCGGTCTCGTATCTCTCACGGAGGAGCGGAAGCATAAAAGAGGAGCGACGACAGTGAAGATCGAGAGAGGAACAGGCCTGATTTTATGTTATGTTTCTGTTTTGTGTGGCCAGCAGTCGTCCGCGAGGGGCTGCTGGCTTATACTTTTATTTGTGTCATTGGTTTATTTGTTTTTTAAAATACTTGAATGTCCGCCGGTTCCCGCCTCCTTCTTCCCATAACATCTAACCTCGTTACAATATTTGCTTCTTATTTCAAACTTTATTTTCACTTTACTATCTTGTCTATTTATTTATATATTTATTTAAACTATTTCTAAGCCAGTAAACCAGTACACAAAGACATATTCCATAAAAATAATATGAGAAATAATAAAAGTATACATTTTAAGTCTAAAACCATGAAGAACTGGAATGCACTTGTTAAAGTGACTTATTTCCTGATTATCCAGTCAATGGGGGACGATAGTGCAAATGTATTCCTGTTAATTCCCTCGGCTTGTCAGCAGCTTTTAATGTGTGTGAGTTCACATTTACTGTAACCTCACTGATCGGTTTCTCCTCTGATGTGTTTTTGTCTTTAGAACGGGTTCAGTGGGAGTGAATCTGATAAAAATAGAGATTGAGGCCAAAACAAATGAATAAATAATAAAAATATAAACTAAGAACTAATAACGCCAAATGTCTTTACACACCCATGTTCTGAGTCTAATCTCTGTCTGATCTTGATAAGCCTGTTTTTCAGAGGATTGATGACAAAGGAAGAAGTGTGAAATATGGGGCGTCTGAAAAGGTCATCCGTAATATGAGAACATATAAAAACCAAATGCCCTGTTTCCTCTTGGTATTAACACGCTTGTCAAATGCAGATTTCATGGACATTATAAATGTTTTTGTTTTTTACCAGCACAAATGTTCAAAGATCCTTAAATAAAGATACATTTACTCGAAAAGCAAAATTACTCAATATTTTTTTTTTTTTTAAATCAAAACGAGAAACGAGAAATTGCTCAAAACAATTGAGTTAATGATTATAACAAGAACAATATCTGCCATTGGCCTCAGAAAAAATCAACTTAATTCAAAGGGAAAAGGAAATGTTTAGATATTTGTATTCGGAAACAAAACAAAATACTTATTTACATATTTTTTTGCATTGCAAACCATGACTATGAATGTAAGACTTTCTGCTTCGACTGAAGATCTTTTAAGGCTTTAATTTGTGAAAGCCTGTCTTGTTCAGGCAGATGTGGATTTATAAGGTCGACTTAAAAATGCTGTTTACTAAAATAAAGAAGAGGAGGTTAAGGCAATGGATTCATAATGTGTGTGAAACTGAAATACAAACAGACATCATTATTCCCTGGATCATATCATGTATATAAATGCAGTTTTATCATTTCAGAGTCTCTGAAGCGACTTTGAAAAATGTGTCATGTGGCACAGATTCTGATTTTTTTTGCTTCATGTTTGATATTTTGAGCTGATTTTAAAGCATCTTGTTGTGAATGCAGAGATGGAAAAAATGAAGCCACATAAACATGTGAATGATGTGTATGATGAAGTGTAGAGGTGGAGAGTCTGAGAGTGTGACATGTATTGATAAAATGCTTGGCTTGACGTTATTCTTAATTAAAAGATTTTATGACTTACTATTAAACTTTACAATGAAAAATTAAGACATGAAAAGCAATTTATATGATATAATTATAATGCCTGTGGGGGGTGAGAGGTCAAATCAAACAGGAAGTAAAAATGAATAATTAGCAGTTTTTATTGAATAATCTTTTTTATTATTATTTTCATATGTTTCAAAGTTAAAACTTTTTTGATTACACCACAAGCAATAGCAATGGAAACTTACAGCTTCACAACATTATGTGATGTTAAAAACCTTTACAAGTAGATCTCCAACTTTCAAGAAAACATCCCTCATAACCCAATAACATAAAATGACCAATCAATTAATTAATAAATGTAATGAGTATATTAATGAATTAATGAATATTTAAGAAAGAAAATAAACCACAACCCAAATGTATAGTTGGTCTCTCGAAGCAACACACACACACACACACACACACACACACACATAGAGAGAGAGCAATCAGTACAAAGTCAGAACAATAGATTTATTTTCCCCCTGTGCAATTTCTGAATAATTTACCATTAGTCATTGTGCAATGTTAAAAACCCAGTAAGCTAACTTTTATGGACACATGGTGACCAGAAAGGAACTTAAGAAATGAGCCTTAAAGACAAAAAACCCCTAGCTTGACTCAATCCTCAACTTGTTTAAACAAACTACCTCTATTACTAAAGTGAATAACAGGGAAATGCCAGAATAAATATAACTAATTAGTAAACATCCCAAAAGAACAACACAGATGCACATTCACTCTCTGAAGTGCAGGCTGGATGAGAAACAGTAGAAATATAGAAACAGAACCTCATTTAACACACAGGATTTCCAAAGACTCAAAATCAACAATGTATCACAACAGGAATCACTGTCTATAGACACAAATATGTTTTCATTACATAAAATAATCATCTTACATTTTGTGCTGATTTTTTAATTATTTTTTTTGTATATACACCACCATATTAAGTGATTCTGATGCTTGGACAAAAGTGGATGAAATTCACGATTGCTCCTTCTTCTTCACTTTGTTTCTTTGCTTTATGTCTTTCTATTTCTGACCTCATTTGAGCCTCTAACTCTGCTCCGATTTTCTTAATCATTCTCACAATCTTCGCTTGTGTTTGCTTCTTTTTTTGTTTTCTCTCTTCTTCCTCTCGTCTGAATCTCTTAGCATCTTCGTACATCTGATGACTGTAGTGTCCTCCTCCATTCTCCTCTATCATTGTGTCAATCTTCTGCAGTAGATCATTCACCTGATCTCTGTTATTCACATCTTCATTGTTGAAGACGTGAAATCTGCCTCCACACTGACCAACTACATCTCTTAATCTACTGTTCTCCTCAATGAGTTTCTCTACAGACTCTCCTCTCAGCAGATCTCCGTGAGTGAAGAGAATGATGGAGTATTTTAACACTTCTTCTCCAAACAGTGTTTTAATCTGCTCAGTGATCTTCTGATCCTTCTCAGTGAATCTCATACTCACAGGAAACACAATGAGAAAAGCGTGCGGTCCAGGACTGGATATATAAACACTTCTGGCTATCTCTGTCACTAACTCTTCATGTCTCATCAGTGTGTCAAAGATTCCAGGAGTATCAATTACAGACACAGTGGCGTGTTTCTCTGAGGATTCACTGGTTACTGAACTCGTACTCATATCAGATCTGAACACTTTCTGTCCCAGTATTGTGTTTCCAGCTGCACTCTTCCCAACTCCAGTTTTACCCAGAAGAACAATCCGTCTGGATGAGAGACTGGAGACTGGAGTGTCCTTGATGATGATGGGAATACTTTGTCTCTTTGACACTGTATATATAAAAAAAAGATCCATTCATTCAATCTTTGTATATATTTATTACATGGCTTGGTAAAATTCTAATGTATAATGCGGTCTGTTATTTCTTTATAACAGACCGTTGCTAAGGATAACACAACCGTTGCCATGAAAAACAGCGTTGCCATGGACGCAGGATTCTAACCGGACTATTTTCTTTAGCGGAATAAATGTTTTTAAATCAATAAATTCCTTTTTAAATAAATATTTTGTGTTAAATTATTGATTTATTAGGTAGGTAGCCATCTAATAAGCACGATAATATAGAGCGAGTCGGTTGTTATAGCGAATACAACCCCTTCAGGCTGATTCAAGACCCAAAGCTGATCAGCCTGTGTGGGTTGTATTCGCCTTGCTCTACATTATCCCTTACTTATATATATATTTATTTATTTTTATTTTTTTAACATAAGATTTTTATTTCGGTCCTCACAGATAAGCACTTTTCAAACAAATAAAATAAAGCTATACATAATAACCGAAAAAGGTGTAGGCTGAAGCCTCTGCTTATTAAGCCTACCCTTTATACATAATTATCAATCAAATGAGCATCACTTTTTCCACAGGTATTAATTAATACAAGACAAGAGAAAAGAAAAGAAAAGAAAAGAAAAGAAAAGAAAAGAAAAAAAGTGTATAATATGTACATAAGGGGAGACATTTTTATTTTCATACACATTGAATTAAATAATTATTTACCACCTTATTTTTAAACATTTTCTTGAATTTACTAAGTGAATTACACAATTTTAAATCATTGTGCAAATTGTTCCATAGATTAACCCCTTTGACAGATATGCATCTATTTTTTATATTAGTTCTTGCCCTTATTTTTTTTAAACATATGCATTCCTCTTAGTTTATACTGACTTTATCTTATTTCAAACAGTCTCTGGATACAGTTTGGAAGCAAGTTATTATAGACCTTATACATTGTCTGTACAGTATAGAAATTAACTAAATCAACAAATTTTAAAGCATTTAAATTACTAAACAATTGTTTTGTTGGTTCATAATAGTCAACGTGTTTTATAATCCTTATTGCTCTATATCCACATGTCTATACTCATATTATACTGTACAATATGAAATATAACTCTGTTAAAATGCTTCAGTGAACATGAATTATTCTGTATCCAGATAAAGGAGACAATATCACTGCTGCTTAAAAAAAATACATTTTAACACATTTACAAATCACCTTTTAAGCCAATTTTTCCATGTTCTGAAATGTTTTCTTTTATTGCTACTGTAATCTTCCTTGCAAATGTTGTGACAAAATACTGTAATGTATAAATGAGCAAGGAAGCTAAAATATTTCATTAAGAAAAATAACAACTGCAGATGTGACAGAAATAAAGTCAAGTAAGAAGTGAAACTGGTAATGCTGTTTGTGGAGTTGTTTAATCAGATCTGGAGAGATGTAATCTCTTCTTTTATCTTCAGTTCATCTAAGACTGTGTCTGAATAAAGTTGTAGTTTGTGTTCTTATTTCTCTTTCTTTCAGTGCTTGTTCAGGAGTTTGAATTGAAATAATGTTTCAGGAACATCACACTAACTTTTAAATAACATTATATTAACATTCAGGAAACTAGACATTTTTATTGGAATGTTAGAAATCAATGTTCCTGTCATGTTGAATTTTAAATAAAAAAATGAAGTTGAAAGAACGTTTAAGGAACATCATACCTTTTAAAACACGTTCCTCTAACGTCAATATTTTTCACATTGCCAGAACCAACACTGAATATTTGGAGAATGTTCTTATAACAAAAGTCTGTTAGCTGGGGAGTTGTTTCTTATAAATGGGATGATCTAATTATCTAATGTCTTAATATAATTTTTTCTTAAAATAGCTTACTGATCTGGACTAAAATACAGGCTATGTGCACTTAATGTGGGTTTTTATCATACTCTGTCTTTACCAAGTTCTCTTTAACTGCATCTCATAAATGTGTGCTTTAGTATATTCCCGTACTGGACGCATCAGGAACAAAAGGGGCGTAAAAATGATAACATTTAATCAAAACTGTAAAACTCTCACGCTTTCCTGTTGTCAATCATTTAATGTATACTTACTGTTTGGGCGAACCATATCTGGGCTACCTCTGTTTGCTGGAAAAAAACAAATAAATTGGATCTGATCAAAATTAATGCGAGACATACAATTCTGTTTAAAACAATCTATTGGTGATAGCAGTTCTTTGTGCGTGAACGAATCGGTGGATCTTAATGTTTATAAACAGATTACTCGTAATGTATTTGCTAGTTTTACTTGCTAGTTTTACTCGTAATGTATTTGCTTTTTACTCGTAATGTATTTGCTAGTTTTAAAGAAATAATATCTTGTAGCCTACAGCTATTATTGCTTCCTCATTCGAAATGTCAATCGTAAAACACATAGGCTACTTTCAACTCTGAAACTACATTCATCGCAGAATATACTTTTTTCTGAATGTGATGTAGACTATCATTGAAAAAACGTATGACATTCTAATATACATATTTTATGGTTGATCAAACCTTACCTGCGCCGTGAGACATCATTTATGATCAACACCGAAAGTGTACCGTCCGAAAGTAAACTGAAAGTAAACCGAAAGTAAACTGACGACATGAAACGAAACGAACACGTATACAGTTCAAGTTCACCGATAGCCTAAAGAGATTAATAATAGCCCAGATAGCAAAATGCTATAATATGAAAAGTAATTTTGTTTTATTTAACAGGTAGGAGGAAAATAGTGAAAGTGAATTAGGTTTATAGTCTAATAGATTGTTGTAAAAATGCTTGTTTTCAAATTAAACAGGTAAACTAATATATATTTTCTTTCTTTCTACTAAGCAGAAGATGGATGTATGTTTTCATTTTTAAAGCATATTTAAAAGCATGTCAATTAATTCCTTTGTTTTCCCCTCAGAAGACAGTGTTTATTTTATTTAAGAAATGTTATATGGTCAAATAATTGTTATTTGTGACAAAAAAATACACTATACATTAAAGCAATGTGTATTTTAATAGAAAACTGATTTTTTTTTCAAAAGACAAGTTTATAATTTGTTTTAATATATTTTTATTTATTATTATTTTTTTATAAATGAACCAAACAAAACTGATAAAAACAGTGGTTTAACTTTTTTTTTCTTTTTGAAAAAAGCTAAATCACACACACACACAAAAAAAAACCCATGAGATTTCTGTGTTGAAGTGATGTACTATGTGCTAGTATACTTCACAGCGAAGGAGGTGGAAAGAGAAAGAAGGAGAAGAGAGAGGGTTTGCGTGTGTGTTTCGCTCCTCCTCTTACATCATGCCCCGGGGTGTGTGTTTCTGGCTCCTGCATAGCATGAGTTCTCTCCATTTATACAAAAGATACGATCAAGAAAAAAAGTTTAAGTCACTTCATGGTGGACTGGCAAGTATGTCTTGTCTGCATCTACATCTACATCTGTCTGCATGGACTCTGTTTGTACGCATTCTAAAATATGATCAACGGCTTACAATGAGGGTTAAACAAATGCACCCAGTTATAGATCTGACAAACTTTAATTAGGTAGCACAAAGAGCAGGCAATAAGAAAAAAAAGAAGCATTCTTATTATTCCAGTGGAAAATAAGAACATGGAAAAAAGCAAAAGGATTTATCCTAAAGCGATATCAGTTTTGATGTAGAGTCTGAATGCTTTCACAGGAAGTCCAACAGGTTTTGCTACAGTCCCCTTCGCTAAGCCCCGCCCTCCTTGGTTACTGTTGCTATGCCTGGCAAGCTTTCACGCCTGGCACGTCTTTTACAGTGTGTATGCACCGGTGTCAGACATTCCCAATGAGATAATTATTGGTTATATTATTATTAATATCGTGTGATAGTAATATGGATCTTAGTAGTATTTTAAGTGATATAATTGATTCTATAAACAACTATAATTCATTTTCCGGCTTTCTCCGGCTCCCTGCACCGGGCGTAATGCAAAACCGGAAGTGTCTATCCGCACACTTCGCTGTTCGGAAATCCAACATGGCGGCTACGTGCAACTAGCCAATTGGGTCACTTGAACCATGCCGTGTAAATGGGGCCTTATAATCCTGAACACCTTGATCAGCGGTTTCAGGCGTGCTTGACTAGGGTTGAGGACAGTGGCCCTTCAGGATCTGAGATTGAGATCCCTGATCTACAGTCTCTTTCTGTCCTTCAGCTGCTTTTCTTTCTGCTGCCTGTTTTTAGTTTTACAGCTGGACGTCTTGAACATCTGAAGGCCTTTAAACTTCCTGTTGAACTTTTCAAGCTGTTTGTCCGTCTGTGTCAGGAGGTCTAGAGAGAGAGAGAGAGAGAGAGAGAGAGAGAGAGAGAGAGAGAGAGAGAGAGAGAGAGAGAGAGAGAGAGAGAGAGAGGGAGAGAAAGAGAGAGAGGGAGAGAGAGAGAGTCTTAAAGTAAATCTACAAACACTCAAATAAAAACACGGATGAAGTGAATCAGTGAGAGCGAGAGAGGACTGTTTGTCACCTGTCCTCTGGATCACAGCAGACAGCATCATGTCCTCCTCCTCTTCCCCTGATGAAGAACACAACACATCCATCAACAACACATTATTATCATGTGACCTCACACTGCTGGGGTCAGGTGACCTCTGACCTCAGTCTGTCCAGATCCAGGCTGCTGATGATGTCATTCCTCTGCTGGAAGATTGACAGCAGGTGTGACATGAGCTGATGTTCCCGCTGTCTGTCATCAGAGCTCCAGTCTTGTTCTGGACAATCACACACACATTCATCAGAGACTATAAACTACAGACACTTTATACTTAATTTCATTACCTGAAATTTTTTTTTTGTTCCATCTAAAATATCGAAACTTTCATAAATCAAGGTATATTTTATTTTAGTTATGAAGTGTTCGTGGCGTGGGCTGGCAGGGCCGAGAGCCACGGGAGTGGAGCGAGGCCAGTGAAGCGATGTTTATGAACGGCACAGGTTTAACACACCGGAGGAGGGATGACAGTGCAAGATGAGAGAGAACCAGGCCTGTAATATTTATGTTGTGTTTTATTATATTTATATGCGGCAGTCATCCATGAGGGGCTGCTATTTTGTTTTGTTGTTTGTTTATTCTGGTCAAAAAAAAATCATAGTTTTGCATGTTCCCTGCCTCCTTCTTCCCTGAACTTCATTACAATCTTGTTAAATAAAAAAATGATCAAAATAAGGTGAGACTGCCAGGCTAGAGAGCACAGGGACAAACAGACTTGGGACTCGAAACAACCAAAACCATTGGACTTGGGACGAGTGGACTTGGGACCAGTCCACTGGTCAACCAAACATGGCACTAATGGACTTCGGACCAGTGGACTTGGAAACACTGGGACAACCTAGCATGGGACCACAGGACTTGGAGAAACCAGGCCACTTGTCACATGTCTGTCCTGTCTTGTGATGCACATGGGTGTTTTGTTATTTTGGGGCCATGTGCCTCTTGTCATTGTCTGGTCCCTCCCCTCTTGTTATCTGATTATTGGTTTAGTTGTCCCCACCTGTCCTGCTCGTTACCCTCCTTTGTTTGTTCCCCTATTTAGCCTCCCTGTGTTTGTAGTCCTGTTGCTGGTTCGTTGTCAATGTTTTCCCTCGTGTTATGTTCCTGATATTTGCCTGTCTTGTTTTCCCCCCCCAGGGGACGTTTTGGTTTGTAGTTTTGTTTTGTCTATTTATTTAATAAATGTCCTTATCTGCACTTGAATCCTCACTTCACTTTTGACCAACCGTGACAGAACGAACCAGCCAAAATGAGGATTCAGCGGAAGGATTCACGTCAGCCACCAGTCTCTCCTATTTCCCTGCCCGCGTTATGAACGCATTGTAAGGTTCACCGCCTTGAGTTCCCTTCGTCAGAAGGGGACAAATGTGAAGGGACTTTGCCCTGGAATTCAGCTCCGCTGCAGAGGGACTGGGGCTGGGTGAGATGGCCCTTAAGGGACCTTTTTAACTACGCCCTTGAGGAGCCTGTTGATGTTTGGACAATGGCAGGCCTGGAGCGCTTGACGTTCTGGAGGTTCGTTGCCTTTCTGAACCGACAAAGGAGTCCTCCAGTTGGGCAGGTTGCAGCATCTCCAGAAGGTCCTGAAGAGGTTGCGGTGCCCTCAGTAGGTCCAGAGGAGACTGCCGCAGCTCCTGTGGATTCCGGAGAGACAGCAGCATCCACCTCGCTCGCGGAGACGGAGGAGGAAGCAGGCGTCCACAGTCCCTCAAGACCTGGAGGCCGTCCCCCTCCGAGCAGCCCGCTGTCGTCCCGGAGGCCGTCCCCTTCGAGCAGCCCGCTGTCGTCCCGGAGGCCGTCCCCTCCGAGCAGCCCGCTGTCGTCCCCGGAGGCCGTTCCCCTCCGAGCGGCCCGCTGTCGTCCCGGAGGCCGTCCCCTCCGAGCGGCCCCGCTGTCGTCCCGGAGGCCGTCCCCTCCGAGCAGCCCGCTGTCGTCCCGGAGGCCGTGCCCGAGCAGGCCGCTGTCTTCCCGGAAGCCGTACCCGAGCAGCCCGCTGTCCTCCTGGAGGTTGTGACCAAGCTGCTCGCCCTGCCGGCCCCGCCCCAGCATCACGTCACGCCTGCCGAGCCTGGGCTTTACGTCACGCCTGCCGAGCCTGGGCTTCACGTCACGCCTGCCGAGCCTGGGCTTCACGTCACCGCCTGCCGAGCCTGTCCCTGAGCCGGTGCCCGTGTCTGTTCCGGTCCCTGAGCCGGTGCCCGTGTCCTGTTCCAGAGCCGGAGCCAGTGTCTGCTGTTCCAGAGTCGGAGCCAGTGTCTGCTGTTCCAGAGTCGGAGCCAGTGTCTGCTGTTCCAGAGTCGGAGCCAGTGTCTGCTGTTCCTGAGTCGGAGCCAGTGTCCTGCTGTTCCTGAGTCGGAGCCAGTGTCTGCTGTTCCTGAGTCGGAGCCAGTGTCTGCTGTTCCTGAGTCGGAGCCAGTGTCTGCCTGTTCCTGAGTCGGAGCCAGTGTCTGCTGTTCCTGAGTCGGAGCCAGTGTCTGCTGTTCCCTGAGTCGAGCCAGTGTCTGCTGTTCCTGAGTCGGAGCCAGTGTCTGCTGTTCCTGAGTCGGAGCCAGTGTCTGCTGTTCCTGAGTCGGAGCCAGTGTCTGCTGTTCCTGAGTCGGAGCCAGTGTCTGCTGTTCCTGAGTCGGAGCCAGTGTCTGCTGTTCCTGAGTCGGAGCCAGTGTCTGCTGTTCCTGAGTCGGAGCCAGTGTCTGCTGTTCCTGAGTCGGAGCCAGTGTCTGCTGTTCCTGAGTCGGAGCCAGTGTCTGCTGTTCCTGAGTCGGAGCCAGTGTCTGCTGTTCCTGAGTCGGAGCCAGTGTCTGCTGTTCCTGAGTCGGAGCCAGTGTCTGCTGTTCCTGAGTCGAGCCAGTGTCTGCTGTTCCTGAGTCGGAGCCAGTGTCTGCTGTTCCTGAGTCGGAGCCAGTGTCTGCTGTTCCTGAGTCGGAGCCAGTGTCTGCTGTTCCTGAGTCGGAGCCAGTGTCTGCTGTTCCTGAGTCGGAGCCAGTGTCTGCTGTTCCTGAGTCGGAGCCAGTGTCTGCTGTTCCTGAGTCGGAGCCAGTGTCTGCTGTTCCTGAGTCGGAGCCAGTGTCTGCTGTTCCTGAGTCGGAGCCAGTGTCCTGCTGTTCCTGAGTCGGGTCTGGTGGTTCCGATTTCGGTGGTCCGGAGACGGAGGAGGAGAAGGAGAGGAGCCTCTTCATCCGGTCGTCTGGTGGGTTCTAACCCAGAGACCAGCCCGGAGGTAACTGCCATCCCTGCCGCGCCGCCCGAGCTGCTCGCCCTGCCGGCCCCGCCCAAGCTGCTCGCCCTGCCGGCCCCGCCCGAGCTGCTCGTCCTGCCGGAACCGTCCCAGTTTACTCGCCCTGGTTCCTGAGCCGGTGTCTGAGCCGCTGTCTGTTGCTGTTCCTGAGCAGGTGGCTGTTGCTGTTCCCGAGCCGGTGGTGTCTGTTGCAGTTCCCGAGCCGGTGGTGTCTGTTGCAGTTCCCGAGCCGGTGGTGTCTGTTGCAGTTCCCGAGCCGGTGTCTTTTGCTGTTCCCGAGCCGGTTGCTGTTGTTGTTCCCGAGCCGGTGGTGTCTGTTCCAGTTCCCGAGCCGGTGGTGTCTGTCCCAGTTCCAGAGCCGGTGGTGTCTGTTGCGTTGCAGTTCCTGAGCCGTTGGTCCCTCTCTGACTGTTCCTGAGCAAGGGTTTGTTCCTGTTCCGCTTTGGTCTTCACCGCCATGGCTGCCCGAGTGGTCGCCTTCACCCTGTTCGTCTCCGCCCTGCCGCCAGAATGGGACTGTCCGTCTTCGCCCTGGCCGCCCGAGGGGTCTTCACCGCCCTGGCCGCCTGATGAACTGTCCGCTTCGCCCTGGCCGCCTGATGAACTGTCCGCTTCGCCTGTCCCTCCCGTCCCGCCCTGGTCTGTCCCTCCCGCCCTGGTCTGTCCCTCCCGTCCCGCCCTGGTCCTGTCCCTCCCGTCCCGCCCTGGTCTTATGGAGCGTCTGGTAGCCGCTCCGTAGGGAGGGGGTAATGTCACATGTCTGTCCTGTCTTGTGATGCACATGGGTGTTTTGTTATTTTGGGGCCATGTGCTCTTGTCATTGTCTGGTCCCTCCCTCTTGTTATCTGATTATTGGTTTAGTTGTCCCACCTGTCCTGCTCGTTACCTCCCTTTGTTTGTTCCCCCTATTTAGCCTCCCTGTGTTTGTAGTCCTGTTGCTGGTTCGTTGTCAATGTTTTCCCTCGTGTTATGTTCCTGATATTTGCCTGTCTTGTTTTCCCCCCCAGGGGACGTTTTGGTTTGTAGTTTTGTTTTGTCTATTTATTTATTTAATAAATGTCCTTATCTGCACTTG
Organism: Phoxinus dragarum; assembly: GCA_033366665.1. Lineage (NCBI taxonomy): Eukaryota > Metazoa > Chordata > Actinopteri > Cypriniformes > Leuciscidae > Phoxinus > Phoxinus dragarum. The sequence goes on along the minus strand of JARPMJ010007508.1, from coordinate 3,434 downwards.
AATCCTCACTTCACTTGTGACCAACCGTGACACCACTAGACTTGGGACGACCAGGACTTGGAACCATTGTACTTGGAACCAGTGGACTTGGGGACCAGTGGACTTGGGACCAGTGGACTTGGGACCAGTGGACTTGGGACCAGTGGACTTGGGACCAGTGGACTTGGGGCAACCAGACCACTGGACTTAGGATCATTGGACATGGGACAACCAAACATGGCACTAGTCGACTTCGGACCACTGGGCTAACCTAGCATGGAACCACAGGACTTGGAAAAAACCAGGCCACTAGACTTGGGACGACCAGACTTGGAACCATTGTACTTGGGACAACCAGACTTGGGACCATTGGATATGGGACCACTGCACTTTGACCAGAATTGGAACAACTAGACCACTGGGCTTGGGACCATTGGATAACTGGATTTGGGACCATTAAACTTGAGACCACCTTTGGACTTGTGAGAACGGGACGTTGGACCATTGGACTTAGTAAAACCAGGCTAGGGAGCGCTAGGACCACTGGACTTAGGAACTCAGAGTGTTGATTGTCTTTTTGGAGACATTTATATGCTAGTATCATCTATTCATTTGTAGATATGATCTCAGAGATTAAAGAATTAATGCCAACCAATATTAACAAACATTCACATTGAGAAAGATGATTGATTCAGTTTGTCACCTGGTTTGTTGAAGTGGCATCTGAGCTCAAACTCTACATCAGTCTGTTGCTGCTCCAGACGATGCTGTCTCAACCTGAAAACACACGCACACGCATGCACCCACGAGCACAACGCACACACACACACATAGACACACAAACAATGTGTATTTGTGTTATTTAGACATACATCAAGCTGTAAAATTTGGCTTCACAAAAAAAACGTTGTGTGTGTGTGTACACTCACATATACACAAGCTCAGCATCTCTGCGCACTAACATGTTCTTCTTCTGAATCAGAATGAACCAGTCGACTAGAAGATTCTCTGAAACAAACATATCATTCATAAACAAGAGTGCCTCCACACACACAACACACACAAGCTTCAGTCCTGCTGATCTGATGATGATTGAAGACTAGCAGTGACACATCAGAAATAAAAATATTAGTAAATCACTTTCAGATCCACTAATGAACTCCTCAGTGTTTATTTGATTCGTGTTCAAGTCGCTTCCAAATCAAGAGTCCATGACTTTAAACTCCTTTGGCAAATGGATTGAGATACATGATTTGTATGCGGATGCAAACACAATTACTGCAAGACACTTGATTAATGAAAATGTTTCAGAGGGAATCTCTTGTGAAAGAACATTTCTCTCCTCTATAGCAGTTGTTACTGTCTGTTTGTCTGTTATCTTGTCTGTTAGTGTTAGCATTAGCCTGTAGTTCTGTGAGGAGCTTCAGTTCTCGCTATCTGTTGGTCTCCTCATCTATAGTTGCGGTTACTGTCTGTTTGTCTGTTATCTTGTCTGTTAGTGTTAGCATTAGCCTGTAGTTCTGTGAGGAGCTTCAGGTGTTTCTCACTATCTGTTGGTCTCCTCATCGCTCTCTCCAGCTCTTCTCATCTGTAGCTGTTACTGTATGTTCTCTTTTAGCATTACCATTAGCGTGTGATGTTGTGTGAGGACGTTCAGGTGTTTCTCACCATCCGTTCGTCTCCTCATCTCTCTCTCCAGCTGCACTCCTCTCTTCTCCAGCTTCAGCAGACGCTCCTCCAGCTCCTTCTGCTCCTCACACACCTCCTTCTCTGACACGAGTGTGTCTGTGCTCACCTGAACACAATCAATCATCCTTCAGTCAGAGAAGAACAGAGACGCAAACATCTGATGGTGAGACAGAGAAGAAGACTCAATCCTAAAATATCAAAAATAATCTGATTTTTACAACGGAACTGAATCAGCACTGAAACTAAGTCAGCTGATCAATGACACTATTGTCTTCTAGACCCGACAGCCGAATTGGACTCTGTTTGCATCACTGAATTATTTTCCTGTTATCTCTGTAAAGCTGCTTTGAAACAATCTGTATTGTATGAAGTGCTATAAAAAATAAGGTGACTTGACAATGGAGCAGATGGGAATGTTGTGTTTGTGATCCTGTGGTTGGATTTGTACATTATTAATATGTGTTAATGTCAAAGTCATTTACGGTTTGGACATATTTCACATAGTTTTACATCTAAAAAAAAAAAGTGCATTAAACTGAATTAAAACACTCACGTTCACAACAGGTTTGAAACAAAGCTCAATCGCATATAAAATATAAGATTGTGTCAATTTTATTGAAATCCTTGCTAAAAGTTTAGGAAGAGGGTTTAAAAAAAGAACATTATATTTTATATGTATTTTTAATCATATTACACAAAACGAAAAAATTTAATAAATATTATATATATATATAATAAAAATAATCTGGTTATTGAATAAAATATAACAACATCTCAATGAATGATTTTAAATATGATTATAAAGAGAAACTGATCAGTTTGCTAACTGAAACCACAAAATAAATGCAGAACTAAAGTATTTTTCTTATTTCTCTGTCTTTTACTGTGAGTTTGTAGTTGAAGTGAAGGTCTCTAATCATCAGTATGAAGCATCATTCACTCCAACAGCAAATCAAACACAGTTTCTGTCTCACCTTCCTCTTGATGAGCGGGAAACCGTGGGCAGGAGCTGCAGCCTGGTTGCATGCTGGGAACCGAAGACGAGGTTTGTGGTTTGTGTGCAACTGAAGTTTTGAAACTTAAAAGGGTTTGGCTTGATAAAGAGAAAAACAGAGACAGTCTAATGTTAACACACACACACACACACATCTCATGAGATTGCAAAGAGAAAAACAACAACCCACAACCACAATCTGTGGCACTTCCGTCTGAGCGTCAGACGGTCTGATCACATGGTTCAGCTCACACACAATTAATTACAGAAATGACTCTGAAAGGGAAGTTAATGCTGCATCATGTTCTCAGTTTCAGATCATTAAAGTGGAGATCCTGGTTCTTGGTCTGAATCGGGGACTCAGCTCTGATCTCAACATGACTGGACAGAAAATTAGGTGAAGTTTGAGACACAATTTCCTTGATAAAGCTAACATAATTTCTTCTCTATCTAAGAGCAAATGGTTTGTTCAGTCGAGTCTCTTCTGAATCTCGGAGCGTTTTGTAGTGAATCAGAACCAGTGTGTTTCTCAGAATAAACCTGATACTGAGCGTCTCTGCTAACACCAGCAGCTCTATTCCCAGAACACAAGGACTAGAGTCTAAATATAAACCAGCTTCAGCAAGAGAACCAGTTGCTGGTCAAATAAACCTGCTGGTCTGTGTCAGCTCTTCAGAAACTACTTCAGGTTTACAGTCTAAGTTCTTCGTTCAGTTTTTATCCTTACAAATGTATCGCTTATATTTATCTTACCATTTTTTATCTTTATTGC
>JARPMJ010007507.1:7500-42323 GCA_033366665.1 Phoxinus dragarum | reverse complement strand
TTATTTTCAGAATTATCATTAAAGTTATAGTTATCGTTATAGTTATTTTCAGAATTAACGTTACAGTTATAGTTATCGTTATAGTTATGTTTCAGAATTATCATTAAAGTTATAGTTATCGTTATAGTTATTTTCTGAATTATCATTAAAGTTATAGTTATCGTTATAGTTATTTTCAGAATTATCATTAAAGTTATAGTTATCGTTATAGTTATTTTCAGAATTATCATTAAAGTTATAGTTATCGTTATAGTTATTTTTAGAATTATCGTTACAGTTATAGTTATCGTTATAGTTATTTTCAGAATTATCATTAAAGTTATAGTTATCGTTACAGTTATTTTTAAAATTATCGTTACAGTTATAGTTATCGTTACAGTTATTTTTAGAATTATCGTTACAGTTATAGTTATCGTTACAGTTATTTTTAGAATTATCATTAAAGTTATAGTTATCGTTATAGTTATTTTTTAGAATTATCGTTACAGTTATAGTTATCGTTATAGTTATTTTCAGAATTATCATTAAAGTTATAGTTATCGTTACAGTTATTTTTAGAATTATAGTTAAAGTTATAGTTATCGTTACAGTTATTTTTATAATTATCGTTAAAGTTATAGTTATCGTTACAGTTATTTTTATAATTATCGTTACAGTTATAGTTATCGTTATAGTTATCGTTAGTTATTTTTAGAATTATCGTTACAGTTATAGTTATCGTTATTTTTATAATTATCATTAAAGTTATAGTTATCGTTACAGTTATTTTTAGAATTATCGTTACAGTTATAGTTATCGTTAGTTATTTTTAGAATTATCGTTACAGTTATAGTTATCGTTATAGTTATTTTCAGAATTATCATTAAAGTTATAGTTATCGTTAGTTATTTTTAATTATCGTTACAGTTATAGTTATTGTTATAGTTATTTTCAGAATTATCGTTACAGTTATAGTTATCGTTAGTTATTTTTAGAATTATCGTTACAGTTATAGTTATCGTTATAGTTATTTTCAGAATTATCATTAAAGTAGGGCTGCAACTAACGATTATTTTAATAATCGATTAATCTGTCGATTATTTTTTCGATTAATCGATTAATCGGATAAAAATAAAATTAAAAAAAGCATTCATTCCCCAACCCTTTATTCAAAAAACAGAACTGACAGTGCAAATTCACAGTGCAAAAAAATCTTCAGAAAGTGCACAAACAGGTCGCTCCTTGATCCGGATGCACCGATACCATTTTTTCAGAACCGATCCGAGGCCAGTTTTTTTTTAAATCAAGTAGAATTTCTTTAACTATGTGTGTTGAACTGATAATCACTATTTTGTGTGTTAAACACAATCTACTTAATACAGACAACTTCATTTAAAAAAAAGAAAAGAAAAAAATACCATAAATGCTATTATAAACTAGAATAGTGGATAATTAAGCATACAATTTAGTCTAGAAAAATCAAAAGTGCACAATAATTGTATTAAATCTGAACATGAAAAACATTTAGTGAGGAATGTATTAGAATAAGTGTAACACTAAATTTGGTAAAACTTTACACCATTGCTCTTTGTATTGTTGTAAAATACCTTCATGAAAAACAAGATAACAAAAATAAAAAGATTAATTATTTTATAGCCTACTATAAAATTGAGACATGTTTTAAATGTATAGCACCTAGATAGATATTATACAGTATCTATCTATGCAATAGTTTATTGAGCATTTTCTTTTAACAGTTTTAAATGTCAGTTACTGTGCGCGTGAAGAACAGTTAGTGCTCTGACCTCCAGTGTTGAGAGAAACCCGGTAGAAAGTAACATGATGCAGCAATAAAGTCCAGCAAGATAAAGTTGTTTAATGCTAAACCATAGACCTTTATCTACAGATCAAGTATAACTAGAAAAAAAAGTTTGAGACAAACTTTAAGTTGGCTTGAAAAAGCCAGACATGAGAGATTGATGAAGTTTAAAGTAGTTAGAAGTTTAAAGTAGTTTAAATTTTGATCGATAGATTAGTTAGAAAGAAAGAAAGATTCGTTAGAAAGAAAGAATAGTTAGAAAGAAAAAAAGAAGATAGATTATTTAGAAAGAAAGAAAAAATTGCAAGAAAGAAAGATTAGTTAGAAAGAAAGAAAGATTAGTTAGAAAGAAAAAGAAAGATTAGTTAGAAAGAAGGAATGAAATATTAGTTAGAAAGGAAAGAAAAAATAGTTAGAAAGAAAGATAGATAGATGAATTTAGTTTGAAAGACAGATAGATTAGTTAGAAAGAAAGAAAGAAATATTAATTTGAAAGAAAGGAAGAAATATTAGTTTGAAGAAAGAAAGAATAGTTAAAAAGAAAGAGATTAGTTAGTTAGAAAGAAAGAGATTAGTTAAAAACAGATTACTTTTTGTTAACACTTTGTAGTGTTTATAGTGTAGTGTAGTGTAGTGTTGTGTAGTGTAGTGTTGTGTGGTGTAGTGTTGTGTAGTGTAGTGTTGTGTAGTGTTGTGTAGTGTAGTGTTGTGTAGTGTAGTGTAGTGTTGTGTAGTGTAGTGTAGTGTAGTGTAGTGTAGTGTTGTGTAGTGTAGTGTAGTGTACTGTAGTGTTGTGTAGTGTAGTGTAGTGTTGTGTAGTGTAGTGTTGTGTAGTGTTGTGTAGTGTAGTGTAGTGTTGTGTAGTGTAGTGTTGTGTAGTGTAGTGTTGTGTAGTGTAGTGTAGTGTAGTGTTGTGTAGTGTGTGTAGTGTAGTGTTGTGTAGTGTAGTGTTGTGTAGTGTAGTGTAGTGTAGTGTTGTGTAGTGTTGTGTAGTGTAGTGTAGTGTTGTGTAGTGTAGTGTTGTGTAGTGTTGTGTAGTGTAGTGTTGTGTAGTGTAGTGTTGTGTAGTGTAGTGTTGTGTAGTGTTGTGTAGTGTAGTGTAGTGTAGTGTAGTGTAGTGTACTGTAGTGTTGTGAGTGTAGTGTAGTATAGTGTAGTGTAGTGTTGTGTAGTGTTGTGTAGTGTAGTGTTGTGTAGTGTTGTGTAGTGTAGTGTAGTGTTGTGTAGTGTAGTGTTGTGTAGTATAGTGTTGTGTAGTGTAGTGTTGTGTAGTGTAGAGTATTGTGTGTAGTGTAGTGTTGTGTAGTGTGTAGTGTTGTGTAGTGTTGTGTAGTGTTGTGTAGTGTAGTGTAGTGTGTGTAGTGTTGTGTAGTGTAGTGTTGTGTAGTGTAGTGTTGTGTAGTGTAGTGTAGTGTTGTGTTGTGTAGTATAGTGTAGTGTAGTGTTGTGTAGTGTAGTGTAGTGTTGTGTAGTGTAGTGTTGTGTAGTGTAGTGTAGTGTAGTGTTGTGTAGTGTTGTGTAGTGTAGTGTAGTGTAGTGTTGTGTAGTGTAGTGTTGTGTAGTGTAGTGTAGTGTTGTGTAGTGTAGTGTTGTGTAGTGTAGTGTTGTGTAGTGTAGTGTAGTGTTGTGTAGTGTAGTGTAGTGTTGTGTAGTGTAGTGTTGTGTAGATGTAGTGTAGTGTAGTGTAGTGTTGTGTAGTGTTGTGAAGTGTAGTGTAGTGTTGTGTAGTGTTGTGTTGATGTAGTGTTGTGTAGTGTAGTGTTGTGTAGTGTAGTGTAGTGTAGTGTTGTGTAGTGTAGTGTAGTGTAGTGTACTGTAGTGTTGTGAGTGTAGTGTAGTATAGTGTAGTGTAGTGTAGTGTTGTGTAGTGTTGTGTAGTGTAGTGTTGTGTAGTGTAGTGTTGTGTAGTATAGTGTTGTGTAGTGTAGTGTTGTGTAGTGTATTGTGTGTAGTGTAGTGTTGTGTAGTGTGTAGTGTTGTGTAGTGTTGTGTAGTAGGTTGTGTAGTGTAGTGTAGTGTGTGTAGTGTTGTGTAGTGTAGTGTTGTGTAGTGTAGTGTTGTGTAGTGTAGTGTGTGTTGTGTAGTATAGTGTAGTGTAGTGTTGTGTAGTGTAGTGTAGTGTTGTGTAGTGTAGTGTTGTGTAGTGTAGTGTTGTTTAGTGTAGTGTTGTGTAGTGTTGTGTAGTGTAGTGTTGTGTAGTGTAGTGTTGTGTAGTGTAGTGTAGTGTTGTGTAGTGTAGTGTTGTGTAGTGTTGTGTAGTGTAGTGTTGTGTAGTGTAGTGTAGTGTAGTGTTGTGTAGTGTTGTGTTGTGTAGTGTAGTGTTGTGTAGTGTAGTGTTGTGTAGTGTTGTGTTGTGTAGTGTAGTGTAGTGTTGTGTAGTGTAGTGTTGTGTAGTGTTGTGTAGTGTAGTGTAGTGTTGTGTAGTGTTGTGTTGTGTAGTATAGTGTTGTGTAGTGTTGTGTAGTGTAGTGTAGTGTTGTGTAGTGTTGTGTAGTGTAGTGTAGTGTTGTGTAGTGTTGTGTTGTGTAGTGTAGTGTTGTGTAGTGTACTGTAGTGTTGTGTAGTGTTGTGTAGTGTAGTGTAGTGTTGTGTAGTGTTGTGTGGTGTAGGGTTGCGTAGTATAGTGTAGTGTTGTGTTGTGTAGTGTAGTGTAGTGTTGTGTAGTGTTGCGTAGTGTAGTGTTGTGTAGTATAGTGTAGTGTAGTGTAGTGTTGTGTAGTGTAGTGTTGTGTAGTGTAGTGTAGTGTTGTGTAGTGTAGTGTTGTGTAGTGTAGTGTAGTGTTGTGTAGTGTTGTGTAGTGTTGTGTAGTGTAGTGTGTGTAGGGTTGTGTAGTGTAGTGTTGTGTAGTATAGTGTAGTGTAGTGTAGTGTTGTGTAGTGTAGTGTTGTGTAGTGTAGTGTAGTGTTGTGTAGTGTAGTGTTGTGTAGTGTAGTGTAGTGTTGTGTAGTGTAGTGTTGTGTAGTGTAGTGTAGTGTAGTGTTGTGTAGTGTAGTGTAGTGTAGTTGGAGTGTTGTGTAGTGTTGTGTAGTGTTGTGTAGTGTAGTGAGTGTTTTGTAGTGTTCTGTAGTGTAGTGTAGTGTTGTGTTGTGTAGTGTAGTGTTGGTGTAGTGTAGTGTTGTGTAGTGTTGTGTAGTGTTGTGTAGTGTAGTGTTGTGTAGTGTAGTGTAGGGTTGTGTTGTGTAGTGTTGTGTAGTGTAGGTGTTGTGTAGTGTAGTGTTGTGTAGTGTTGGTGTAGTGTAGTGTTGTGTAGTGTTGTGTAGGTGTAGTGTTGTGGTAGTGTAGTGTAGTGTTGTGTAGTGTTGTGTAGTGTTGTGTAGTGGTATGTTGTGTAGTGTTGTGTTGTGTAGTGTAGTGTAGTTAATGTATTAATAATTGTGTGTTGTGTAGTGTTGTGTAGTGTTGGTGTTGTGTAGTGTAGTGTAGTGTAGTGTAGTGTAGTGTAGTGTTGTGTAGTGTAGTGTTGTGTAGTGTAGTGTAGTGTAGTGTTGTGTTGTGTAGTGTTGTGTAGTGTAGTGGTATGTAGTGTAGTGTAGTGTTGTGTAGTGTAGTGAGTGTTGTGTAGTGTAGTGTAGTGTAGTGTTGTGTAGTGTAGTGTTGTGTTGTGTTGTGTAGTGTAGTGTAGTGGTATGTAGTGTAGTGTAGTGTTGTGTAGTGGTGTAGTGTAGTGTACTGTAGTGTTGTGTAGTGTAGTGTTGTGTAGTGTTGTGTTGTGTTAAAGTTAGTTAGACAGAAAGATAGATTAGTTAGAAAGAAAGAAAAGAAAGATGGATTAGTTAGAAAGAAAGAGAGAAAGATGGATGGATTAGTTAGAAAGAAAAAAAGATTAGTTAGTTAAAAAGAAAGAAAGAAAGATAGATGGATTAGTAAGAAAGAAAGAAAGAAAGATGGATTAGTTAGAAAGAAAGAAAGAAAGAAAGAAAGAAAGAAAGAAAGAAAGATGGATTAGTTGGAAAGAAAGAAAGATGGATTAGTAAGAAAGAAAGATGGATTAGTTAGAAAGAAAAGATTAGTTAGAAAGAAAGAAAGAAAGAAAGAAAGAAAGAAAGAAAGAAAGAAAGATGGATTAGTTAGAAAGAAAGAAAGATGGACTAGTTAGAAAGAAAAAAGAAAGATGGATTAGTTAGAAAGAAAGATGGATTAGTTGGAAAGAAGAAAGATGGATTAGTTAGAAAGAAAGAAAGAAAGATTGATGGATTAGTTGGAAAGAAAGAAAGATGGATTAGTTAGAAAGAAAGAAAGAAAGAAAGAAAGAAAGAAAGAAAGAAAGAAAGAAAGAAAGATTGAAAGAAATATGGATTAGTTAGAAAGAAAGAAAGAACGAAAGAAAGTAAGATTATTTAGTTAGACAGAACGATGGATTAGTTAGAAAGAAAGAAAGAAAGATGGATTAGTTAGAAAGAAAGAAAGATGGATTAGTTAGAAAGAAAGAAAGAAATAGAAGAAAGATGGATTAGTTAGAAAGAAAGAAAGAACAAAAGAAAGAAAGATTAGTTAGTTAGAAAGAAAGAAGGATTAGTTAGAAAGAAAGAAAGATGGATTAGTTAGAAAGAAAGAAAGATGAATTAGATAGATATAGTTTGAAAATAGATAGATAGATATAGTTTGAAGATAGATAGATAGATATAGTTTGTAGATAGATAGATAGATAGATAGATAGATAGATAGATAGATAGATAGATAGATAGATAGATAGATAGATAGTTTGAAGATAGATAGATAGATAGATATAGTTTGTAGATAGATAGATAGATAGATAGATAGATAGATAGATAGATAGATTAGATGATAGATAGATAGATAGATAGATAGATAGATAGATAGATAGATAGATAGATATGATGATAGATAGAAGATAGATAGATAGATAGATAGATAGATAGATATAGTTTGAAGATAGATAGATAGATAGATAGATAGATAGATAGAGATAGATAGATAGATAGATATAGTTTGAAGATAGATAGATAGATAGATAGATAGATAGATAGATAGATAAGATAGAAGATAGATAGATAGATAGATAGAGTAGATAGATAGATAGATAGATTAGAGATATAGTTTGAAGATAGATAGATAGATAGATAGATAGATAGATAGATAGATAGATAGATAGATAGATAGATAGATAGATAGATAGATAGATAGATAGATAGATAGATAGATAGATAGATAGATAGATAGATAGATAGATAGATAGATAGATAGATAGATAGATAGATAGATAGATAGATAGATAGATAGATAGATAGATAGATAGATAGATAGATAGATAGATAGATAGATAGATAGATAGATAGATAGATAGATAGATAGATAGATTAGATAGATAGATAGATAGATAGATAGATAGATAGATAGATAGATAGATAGATAGATAGATATAGTTAGATAGATAGATAGATAGATAGATAGATATAGTTGAATAGATATAGATAGATAGATAGATAGATAGATAGATAGATAGATAGATAGATAGATAGATAGATAGATAGATAGATAGATAGAGATAGATAGATAGATAGATAGATAGATAGATAGATAGATAGATAGATAGATAGATTGCATAAGCTTAATTGAGTTTCAATGGCTTCTAGCACTTTAAGTGAAACAGTTAAAACAGTCATGGACCTTTGGTCAATGGAAGTCAATGGGAATTTTATGATTTTTAATATTAATTTTTAAGAAAACTGAAACTCAAATCAGTCTGAAAAGATATAGCACACTAAGTCAGACCAGTCTGAAGGTCTGACCCGAGTTTGGAGTTTGTAGAGTTAAAGCTCTAGGAGGAGATAGAGTCAGAAATTTAGGTAAGAAGAATAATAATAATAATAATAATAATAATAAGTTTAAATAGGATTTCAGTAAGTTGGCTTTTCCAAGCCAACTTAATTATAGTAACTTTGAATCATCTTGGAGAGTTTTTCATCGTGTTGACCGTCGTAACCGAACGCGACGCGCTGCTTGATGCTGAATGGAGAATGACCGACAGCCGCAGCGGAGGGAAAAGTGAACGTGATCTTGAATTTAATGACTTAAATATTAATTTCTATCTCACATTATACTATATAATGGCTTCAGAACACTTATAATATAGTGCACGACAACTTTATGATGCTTTATGTTTTTGTCCCTTTTGTGGGGCTTAACAATAGCACAGAATATACGCACAATTTTTTTTTACATCTCCGTGTCGCACGACACAACGAATCGATAATGAAATTCGTTGCCAACCATTTTAATAATCGTTTTTTATAGATTTTATCGATTCGTTGTTGCAGCCCTACATTTAAGTTATAGTTATCGTTACATTTATTTTCAGAATTATCGTTACAGTTATAGTTATCGTTAGAATTATTATTACAGTTATCGTTATAGTTATTTTTAGAATTATCATTAGTTATTTTTAGAATTATTGTTAAAGTTATTTTAGAATTATCGTTAAAGTTATTTTTAGAATTATCGTTACTGTTAGTTATCATTACAGTTTTTTTAGAATTACTGTTAAAGGTATAGTTATAGTTATTTTTAGAATTGTCGTTACAGTTATCGTTAGTTATTTTTAGAATTATCGTTACAGCTATAGTTATCGCTACAGTTATTTTTAGAATTATCGTAAAAGTTATCGTTATTTTTTGAATTATCGTTAAAAGTTACCGTTAATTTTTGAATTATCGTTAAAGTTATAGTTATTTTTTGAATTATCGTTAAAGTTATAGTAATAGTAAATTTTAAATGGTTTGAATGTGTAAATTGGCAAGACAAAACACGTCCAAATTAACTTTCACTCTATGATGGTTAAATTTAGCAGTTAATCTGCGAATCACACGCGTGCCGAACCGTGTCAGCCGGTCCGTACGTCACGATCACCTGCGATCCGCTGCACCCCTACTGGACACACAGATTTCAACAGTGAACTCTCACCCTCTCGGCTTCACTCAGCCTCTCCTGAAGCTGTGTGATCAGCATCAGCTGCTCCTGTGTCTTCTCCTGGTGACCCCTGACCTGCGCGTCCCTGTCGTCGAGCTGCTCCTGGTGACCTCTGACCTGCGCGTCCCTGTCGTCGAGCTGCTGCTGGTACAGCGTGATCTTCTCCTGGTGACCTCTGACCTGAGTGTCCCTCTCATCGAGCTGCTGCTGGTACAGCGTGATCTTCTCCTGGTGACCTCTGACCTGCGTGTCCCTGTCGTCGAGCTGCTGCTGGTACAGCGTGATCTTCTCCTGGTGACCTCTGACCTGCGCGTCCCTGTCGTTGAGCTGCTCCAGGTACAGCGTGATCTTCTCCTGGTGACCTCTGACCTGCGCGTCCCTGTCGTCGAGCTGCTGCTGGTACAGCGTGATCTTCTCCTGGTGACCTCTGACCTGCGCGTCCCTGTCGTCGAGCTGCTGCTGGTACAGCGTGATCTTCTCCTGGTGACCTCTGACCTGCGCGTCCCTGTCGTTGAGCTGCTCCAGGTACAGTGTGATCTTCTCCTGGTGACCTCTGACCTGCGCGTCCCTGTCGTCGAGCTGCTGCTGGTACAGCGTGATCTTCTCCTGGTGACCTCTGACCTGCGTGTCCCTGTCGTCGAGCTGCTGCTGGTACAGCGTGATCTTCTCCTGGTAAAGCGTGATCTGCTGCCGGGCCTGGAGGAGGTCTGCGGCGGTGGAGCTGATGCTGGAGCTCCTCAGGATCTCACCGGCCTGCAGCTGAAGGAAGACCCAGACCGTCAGGATATCGACCAATACAATACTACAACTATACAACAGCAGTAAACCTCAGACAACATGTTTATTTTAACACAAACTACATGTCGTAGACAGAAAAATACAGATTCATGACCTCACAGACATTCTTCTGATTATCGTTAGTTATCGTTAGTTATTTTTAGAATTATCGTTACAGTTATAGTTATCGTTACAGTTATAGATATCGTTACAGTTATAGTTATCGTTACAGTTATAGTTATCGTTACAGTTATAGTTACAGTTATCGTTACAGTTATCGTTACAGTTATAGTTATCGTTACAGTTATCGTTACAGTTATAGTTATAGTTACGGTTATCATTACAGTTGAAGATGTCTGCAGTTACAGGCTGTTCTGAGTAATAACGCAACCATTATAATGCAGTGTTTTGTCCACAGTTGGGCATCGCGCAGGAACAGTAGCGGCGCGTCTGGTACCTGCTGGAACTGGATCTGCAGTTTCTGGCTTTGCTCGGTGAGCTGCAGGAACTCCCTCATCACCTCCTCCTTCTCTGCGCGCGCCTGCTGCATGTTAGCGGTGAGCTGCGTGATGATCTCGTCCCTGTGTTTCAGAGCCTCCTCGAACTCCGGCAGCTGTGGACACACACACACACACGATCACACACACGACACGTCATTTCAAACTTTTCAAACTCCGGGAGCTGTGGACACACACGCGTTTACACACCACACGTCATTTCACCAACCCTGGACGCCCCGACAACGCTTTCAGACCGAGTGGCAACGCAGCGAAATTTTGTGCGCATTTTTGGAATAACGCATATACAACAAAAACAGCGTTTTCATGCAATGTGTTTAAAGGTGCAGTGTGTGATTTTTAGCGGCATCTAGTGGTGAGGTTATGAACTCCACCCAACAGAAGTTACGGTGGCCGACAGGAAGTGATGTCGTTGTCTGAGACAGCAGAGAGTAGACAGTTAAACAATGAGCTTTCTTTATTCAGTAAAACGATATGTTATTGAGAATATTATTGTGACTTGTTCATCATTATGTGAATGTTTTATTCGCAAACTTTAGCTCGCTTCTATGCACGAACAACAACATAGTCACGAAACGCATTTGTGTGCTCAGGGCCACCGTAGAAACATGTCGAGGTAAGGGGACCCGCGGTGTGTGTAGAGAGAAACGCCTCATTCTAAGCTAATAAAAACATAACGGTTCATTATGCAAGGTCTTTATCCACCACTGAAGACATAGTTATGGATATGATATTTCATTTCTGTCAACAGATCCTCCTAAATATGACACAGTGCACCTTTAAGAAAACAAAATCACTTCCTGGGAAATTGGTTCACACACGTTCACACGGGAAAGAAAGAGTGATTAGTTAAAAAGAAAGAAAGATTAGTTAGAAAGAAAGAAAGAATCACTTTCAAAACGATTTTTTCCAGCTGATGAACAATAAAAACATTGACAGCCAATCAGAATCCATCCTGCTTTAAAGAGCTCGATCAGAAAACTTCCTCAGTGCTTATAATTAACCAACATTAGAGACGCTGCGATGTCATTGGTCCACTGGTTACTCCAGTTATCCAATCACAGCTGACACTGAGTCACATGATGTTTGAGGGATTTATTCGCAAAAAAAAATGATCCGTCTGAATTGAGCACATACAGTTTTTATGCAAATTTTTTCAATGAATGCACATCTTGGCGTTTCAATCCAGCCATTTTTTGTTTCCATTCCATTCTTTATGCAAAATTCCCAATATTAAATGGATGGAAGCTTAGCTGGTCCTGATTATTAGGTTTTTGGACTGCTATGAAACTTAATTGAAAAAGCTCCCCAGGTCTCGAACAGCAGGGGACATCTATACTTCAATGAAACACCTTTTCCTGCAGATTTACAAGACAGAAAGTGACTTTCTTGGCAGCATAATAGAGTCAGTGTCAAGAAGAAAGATCGGGGGTATTGTTGAAAGCCTCATGCAGAGAACGAGACTCTACGGAGGGAGATCTGCCCTATCACAGCGAGGTCACGTGTCCATCAGACTCTCGTCTGGCGTCTCACAGCTCGGGGTGGGAATCAAATACTTGTTATTCGTTTGTTACTGGTATGCTTGTTACTTGTTATTAACATTTCGATTCCCTAGTGAGCATTTCAATATGACTTTGAAGCATTCAAGCGAGAGACTCGTGCTGTGTTCTGGCGTGTGTGTATCAGTGTATTGGATCAGTGCAGCTCTTAAAGTGACAGCACTAATATTCCTGCTGCCGTCTCTATAATAACACGTAATGTTTATTTTATTAATAAACTGCTGTTATTTTACATTTGATTAAAGTTTCTGTACCTGAGAATCTTAAAACACTGTTTATTTCAATCGTATCTTTGTTCAGTTGTGTCTATTTGTTGCGATAGTTGAATTTTTATTTATACTTTTTTAATTCCTGAGTGTTTACTTGTCTTTAATAATGCTTTTCCTTTCTAATCTTTTTTCGTGATTAGACTGACAGGAAAGCTGATTCGGGTGGTTGCCTAGCAACAACAAAAAACGCAGCGCACAGCTCTTTTTAAAACAAGTAAACAAAACAAAAAGCTAGTTTGGTGCGCCTCGCGTTTTCAAAGCTGAGAAACGTGTTCTCTGGATCGGGGGCTAGAACAGCGAGTCGCTAAGGGGACGAGCACACGCACCTGCTGCCCTCCTTCGGCCCCGAGCGCTCTCCGGATCTCCTCCAGCTCTCGGCTCAGCTCCTCCACGGCCATGCTCTTGGCAGCCAACTCGTCCTCCATGACCTGGATCTGACTCTGAGGGTCAGGCTCCATCTGTGCTTCAGACTGAGGGAGATCCTCCTCCTGTGGGACAAACCAGAACCAGAGTCACAACCAGAACCAGAACAGAGTCACAACCAGAACCAGAACCAGAACCAGAACCAGAACCAGAACATCACTAGCTCATTAAACACTCTTTCCACCCAATGGTGCCGGAGCTCGGTCAGGAGAATCTGGGAAACTTCTACTGAATCTCAGGGTTATTATAGTTAACTAAAAAACCTTGAAACTAAACAATAGTTAAAAAACAAACTTATTTATTTAGTAAACTTTTCTAATTTCTAATTAATAACAGGGTTATTATAGTTTACAATTTTATTTCAGTTTGTTTATTTTTCAGTTTGTTTATTTTTTTAAGAAAGATTCATTATTAAATGTTATAGATCAGTTATTAAAACTTAAATATCAATCACTTAATTATTGAATCACCAAACAAATGACTAAATGTACCTTTTATGTCATTTTAGTATTTTTTTTGCGCTAACTTTTTATTTAAAATTAATTTACACAAGCTTGTGCTTAAATAAAAAACAATCCAAAAAATTAAATATTAATAATAAACAAATAAAATGAGAGCAAACAATTGCTAAAATGAAGAAGAAGAAAAAAGATACAACACATTTTATTTGGTGATTTAACAATTAACTGAATGATTTTTGTTTTAATACATTTTTTATTATGGATTATTTAATCATTTATTTTGCAAATTTCAACATTTATTTAGTGATTTAATTTTGAGTACTTTGGCCCTCCATATTGATGTACTAAAATAATGAAAACTAAAACTGAAATAAAAAATGACTTAAACCTAATAAAAATTACAAAAACACTTGTGAAAAAAACACTAATGGTTATTGAAACTAAAACAAGTTTCAGACTAAAAAAATCTATTCATACTAAATATTATAATAAATATTTACAATAAAACTATAATAGTGTCTTAATTACACTAAAATAACACTTCTGAATTCTCTTTTCTATATTCCCGTTTCTTTCTGTCGATAGTTTGAGGCTGTGTGTCCACAAAAGCGTTACTTTTCCCAAGGCCACCGTACTTTTTCAATTGTTTTGAATGAGAGCGCCATGTATTTAAAACGGCATAACCGTGACGAGGCGGATGCCGAGAGTTGAAAAAAATAGTTCAACTGCGGGTAAAACGCAGCGCTTATCACTGTCGTCCAATCACAGTGGAGGAGGGGCGGGGCAAATACCACACCGACCAATCACCACATCCCACTTATAAAACAGCAACAGATGACAAGCTACTTTACAGTGTATAGACATTTTTTTTATTCAGAAACAAACTATCTGTGAAATCAGACACTAGTAACACTTTCATAGCAGCCAAGGCGTTTTCAGAAGAGCTTCTGTCGCTTTATTGGACACACAGCCTGATTCCCTGCACAAGCTAAACCTCTCTCTTATATACGCATCTTTACACGCTCCTCCACCAATATAATATACACCAGACAATATGCCAAGCAGCCGTGATTTGAGTGAGCGCGGTTAAAATGGCATTAGCATCTTGATAGCATTAGCATCTCGGCAGCATTAGCATCTCGATAGCATTAGCATCTCCGCAGCTGAAGGTAGAGATGCAGGGAAACCGGAGTGGTGTGAGGTTAGTGTGTTAGAGACGCAGCGAGGGAACTACTGTACCCCGATCACACAGGACCATGGGAAATCACGGTCGGTCTTCTCCTGGAAACCATTCACCTGTCAGTTCACAACATCACACATCAAACAGTGCACACACAGATCACATGACAACATTTACCACATTTACCCTCACGTTTACCACGTTTACCCTTTCAAATACTGTAGTGTGTGCAGACGTGTCACTTCTCAGTGGTTCGTCATTCTTATTCCCATTGCTGACTCTTATTAGATATTCTATATTACATTTCTGTAATACATTTATTGTTTATTTAATTTTAGCATCCTATTTAGCATCCTACACCGAACATACTCAGGCATATAGGGATGCCCTCAATGCTGCCCGCTCAAACTATTACTCATCACTCATAACCTCCTCCATGTCCAGGCCTAAAACCCTGTTCAGGACCCTGGACAAACTCCTCAAACCCCCTGTCACTGCCTGTCCTAAGACCCCTGAGCAGTGCCAGGCCTTCTTACACTTCTTTGATGACAAAATTAGCCAAATCTACCACTGTTTCAACCCAAATGCTATCACTCTCTCTGCTTCTCCTCCCTCTCTGGGCCCTCAGCTCTCCCTTTTCACCGCTATAGACTCCCTCACTATCACTGACATTATTAATAAGTCCAACTCTACATCGTGTCAGCTTGACCCTGCCCCCACCCCTCTACTTAAAGCCTGCATCACATCCTTATCTGAACCCATTGCATTGATTGTAAACACCTGCCTCAACTCTGGTGTTGTGCCTGCTGCCCTTAAAACTGCTGCAGTCACACCCATCCTCAAAAAAACCAAACTGCGACCCTACATCACTAGTAAACTACCGCCCTATCTCCAACCTCCCCTTCCTGGCCAAGGTATTGGAAAGAGTGGTGGCCTCACAACTACACACCTTTCTCAATCACCATGACCTATATGAGCCTTTTCAATCTGGCTTCCGTTCATGTCACAGCACAGAGACTGCCCTTCTACGTATAACTAATGACCTCCTTCTGTCTGCTGATTCTGGTTCACTTAACATTCTCATCCTCCTTGACCTTAGTGCTGCTTTCGATACCATCAACCACAATGTTCTAATAGCCCGTCTGTCTGCTATTGGTGTTTCTGGCACAGCCCTCAATTGGTTCCAGGCATACCTCTCCAACAGAAAGCAGTTTGTAACACTTGGTCCACATCAGTCTTCCATGTCCCCTGTCACTCGTGGTGTCCCCCAGGGTTCTGTACTTGGGCCCCTCCTCTTTCTCATATACATCCTGCCTATTGGCCAGATTATACGCAGCCACGGTCTTAACTTCCACTGTTATGCAGATGACATCCAACTCTATTTAACCACTCCCTCTGCCCCTGACCTTCCACCACGCTCCCTCACTGACTGCCTTTCTGATTTAAAACTATGGATGCAAAACAATTTTCTCAAACTCAATACAGATAAAACCGAAATTCTGCTGATTGGCCCTAAAAGCATCCTCTCCAAATCTCCCAGTTTCACTCTTAACATTGATGGTTCACCTGTCCATCCTACCCCCGTTGTTAAAAACCTTGGCATTTTACTTGACTCCACCCTTAGCTTTGATCCTCATATCAAATCACTCACTAAGACTGCCTTCTTTCACCTCCGTAACATTGCTCGTCTCAAACCCTTCCTCTCTGTTAGTGATGCACAGACTTTGATTAACTCGTTCATTATGTCCCGTCTAGACTACTGCAACTCACTTTTCCTTGGTCTCCCTGCTAAATCACTTCAAAGGCTACAATATATTCAAAACTCGGCTGCCAGGCTCCTCACCCACACCAGACGATCAGCACACATCACCCCCATTCTCCACCAACTCCACTGGCTACCAGTTTCATCCCGGATCAAATACAAAGTCCTACTACTCACCTTCAAAGCCCTCCACAACCTTGCTCCCCCCTACATCCGCGACCTCCTGACCCCTTACACTCCTTACCGCTCACTCAGATCCTCTGACCAAAATCTCTTGACCATTCCCCGCTTCAGACTTTCCACCCTGGGTGGCAGGTCCTTCAGTGCCATGGGCCCCAAACTCTGGAACCGCCTCCCACAACCTCTTCGTGACTGTCCTTCTCTTCCCGTCTTTAAAGCACATCTTAAGACCTTTTTGTTTACTGAACATTTCTCCACACCAAACTCATAGCTTCATCCAGATAACCTGTCTTTGTAGTATTGTTTTGGTTGTTTGTTGTTGTGTTTCCTTGCCTTCCAACTATGTAAAGCGACCTTGGGTTTGAGAAAGGCGCTATATAAAATAAACTTATTATTATTATATTATTATTATTTTAACTTTTATTTCATTCTATATTTGTACTTTTTCAAGAAAAAGTCAATACAACAAATCCCATGTTTGAAATATTAATGAAATGACAATATCACAGTCCAACAAATCCTAATGTACAAAATAAAAACAATACATATAACTAACTAATAAATAAATAAATAAAAGTTTAGTATTGATAATTGAGGAGAATGTGCTGAATAAAAAATAAATACAATTAATTAATTAATAGATTTTGTATGGATAACTGAGGGGAAATGTGCTTAGTATAAATAATTAAATATTTTTTGTAGTGATATTTGAGGATAAATGTGCTTAATATAAATAAATAAATACATAAACAAATAAATAAATAAATAAAAAGTTTGTGTTTTGATATTTGGAGAAAATGTCCTTATAGAAAATAAATTAATACATAAGTAAAAAATATATATATTTTGTATTGGTAATTGAGAATAAATGTGCTTAATATAAATAAATAGTTTGTGTATTGGTATTTGGAGAAAATGTTCTTGTAGAAAATAAATTAATACATAAGTTAAAAAAAATGTTTTTGTATTGGTAATTGAGAATAAATGTGCTTAAAGAAAATAAATAAAGTTTTGATAATTGGATGAAAAGTGCTAAAAATAAAACAGTTAGACAGAACAGAACTAGCATTATTAATCTTATTATTATTCAATTGAATAAAATATACACTATACATAATTCATATTATACAATGAAATCTCTCCTTCTCTGGTCATGGATTAAGCTGTTGTCAGTAACTTTGGTCTCTTCAAGGTCTTCATAAAAGATTTCAAGCCTTCACTGCCTGGCAACCGCAGGTCACATGACGCGTGAGCACGAGCGGTGAAGGTTTCTGCATCATAACCCGTCCACAGTTTCATCCCACGAGTCGCTAACAACACAAAACTGACTCACTCAACCTGAGAATAAACACACTCGCAGAGGAAGGCCGATGGATCTTACCTCGGACGAACAGTCTTCAGCCGTCGTGGACACCTCACTCTCGGGCTGGAGGAAGAAGAAAACAAAATGAGGTCGCATACGCAATTAGGTGCCAGTGTTAGCGGGTCACTGATCAAGGCCGACGCGGGTTTAGCAAACAGCCATCTTGAAATGAAAGCACAGGATCCCACCATGTCAGAGAATAGACAGTGTCCTCAGCCGCCTTTAGGTGCAAACGCATGACTGGCCCTGGCGGCCCGTGGCTCTCGTTAGCTTTAGCGAGCATCACGGCTAATTACACTGATGCATGAACGACTGACCTACATCTAGGGACGCGAGCACCTCAGAATAACCCGACAGAACCGCTACGGTAGACTGATACTGGAGACATTAACACATAACAACTACAACAGATCATCTAGTGCGAGGTTAATGATGGTGATGACTGGTGAGAGTGTGACAATTTACATAAGATTTAATATTATTTAATGAAAGCAAAATTAGACAAAATGTAATATAGATCTGGTAGTTGTACTGGTTATATACACTACAGGCCAAATATTTTGAATAGTTAAGATTTCCACACAAATATGAACGGTTTCCAACACTGATAATAATCATAAATGTGTCTTGAGCATCAGATCATCATATTATAGTGATTTCTGGAGGATCATGTGACACTGAAGACTGGAGTAATGACTGGAGTTGATCACAGGAGTAAATTACACTTTACTATATATTCACAAAGAAAACTGATGATTTACATTATAATAATATTTCAGGTTTTACTGTGTGTTTGAGCCTTGCTGAGCAGAAGAGACTTCTTTAAAAACATTTAAAATCTTAAATTAAATCGCCCCTATTTGTAGTGGGGTCCACTCGAGCGCACTTATTCAATCCCACAATGCACCCCAATAACAAATGTACAACCAAGTTACACTCAATGGCTAGAGAATACCCATAATGCACTGTGACGGTCGCGCTGAATGAAATCCCGCGTCTGACCAGAAGATGGCGCTGGTCTAATGTGGCCACAGTGTAATTAATATTATATTAATATAATATTATACAGGTATAAAGTCCTTTTAACTTGATTATTAAATTAAGGTTTAATCGATTAATGTAGGGATAGTGAATGAGGGTTTGGGTGGGGATTTCGAACACAGCCTTTGTGAATTCCTACTTTTCCTCATATGTGACCCTGGACTACAAAACCAGTCACATGGGTCACATTTTTGAAATGCTGGATAAATAATCTCTCCATTGATGTGTGGTTTGTTAGGATAGGACAATATTTGGTTGAGACACAACTATTGTAAATCTGGAATCTGAGGAGCAAAAAAATGTAAACATTGAGAAAATCTCCTTTAAAGTTGTGCATTTATGTTCACAATTGTGCTGCATTCACTCACAAAAATACATGTTTTATATATTTACGGTAGGACATTTACTAAATATCTTCATGGAACATGATCTTAATATCCTCATGATTTTTGGTATTAAAAAAAATCGATAATTTTGACCCATACAATGTATAGTTGATATTGCCACAGATACACCCGTGCGGCTCGTGATGGTTTCATGGTCCAGGGTCACATATATTAGGCAGTGAAAACGGCTTATAAGTCAATAAGTGCTCCTCTGCTGCCATCTAATGGTTTTAGGGGTAAAAAAATGAATAAAAGTGTTTGTTTGCCACGAAGTGTTTGTTTTTACTTAGTGTTAGTTTTAGTTTACATCTTTAAACTTTTAGTTTAACAAAAAATTACATTAAAAAAATAAAATAAAAATTGTATATTCAGAGCTTTGAAGTGTTGGGAAAAGTGTGAAGCACTTGAAAAGTCCTCTTAAAAGGTTGTACGAACCCTGAGATAAATAATGTGAAAACATTCAACTATTCCTGCCACAATACCATGGTTACGGTTAGATTTACTACATTAAACCCATGGTGAACGCTGGTGATTTGTGAATTGAAAAGCCTTCTATAACTTGTTTAGTCAGTGCTCAATGTTTCTCCTGGTTTCCATGTTAGCGCTGGTTGATCTGATACAAGAATGCTCCAAATGTGCGATGTTATTAATACGGAGGCGAACACTTTCTCACTGGATCTCCAAGCGCTGTGCAGTAACGGTGTGATTGAGATCGGCTTGTGAGTAAACCTGTTTTTAATATTGCTCAGAGAGATGGTAACCGGTCCGCGCTGCCCAGCTCAAACGAGACGCGCGGCTTCGTTTAGCTTTCGTTACGTTTGCCGTCTTATGTTTCTTTTATGCTACAGAAATGGCAGCTCTTATCAGTCGGGAACTTCTAACATAATTTAGTCGCAGTTGCAGGAAAAAGGGTTGCAAAATCTGGCCATTTGTTCGCACACTGGAGGCCTGTGCTAGTTAAACGTGTCTAGTAATGTGCGGCAGACTTAAACCCATCAGACATTCATATTCACCATCCCAGTAGTTTCCTTTCTCCTGTCTGCTTTTACTCGGTCAGATTTCAGCAGTCACAAGCGTTGTTTCCATGGCAACCGCTGCAGGAGGAAGTTACACGGCCACTTGAAACTTTGCCGTGGTGGTGATTTAAATAATGCACACGTGTGTCAACTACATTACACTATTTTTTCTCCTTGGACAGACGTGGAAGCGGTGCTGTCGGAGTTACGCAAGCGAGCTCAATCACAGGAGTCTTCTAAGACTGTGCCGGTGTTTAAGAGGATTGTTTTTAATTCAAACAAAGAGCCGGAGCCGCATAACCACACAGAACCGCCGCTAGTTTCCTGGAGAAACCTCTGATGATGAAGCACACGGCGCATTCAGAGCAGAGAGAATAGAGAAGTGCTGCTATTCTGCTGCAAGGACACCGGATCACACACACACACACTCACTCAAACACACACACACACACACACACACACACACACACTCAACCAGTTCAAACGCAGTTGTCTGTTGCCTGGGCAACCACTAATTTCACACTCATCTATAACTACAAATACAGCCTAAACCTGCCAGGCTTTAAAAACATCTACGCATTTATAATGGCATTAATTTGTCAAAAGAGCTGCGAAGACAAAAATTCAGTGTGCATATTAAACATGCATACACATATACATGCCGGTATATATTATGGCCTTCAGTGGCGTCCTCCCTGAATTAATAACTTCTAATAGTGTAGCACAGACTCTTTATGACTGTTGTGATTATTCTGCACGGCAGTAATGCGGTGAGTTCGGGAAAGGCCGGGCAGAGAGAGACGAGGCTGGTGCGGTTGTGTTCGGTCGGATTAAAAGTTCAGAAACTGAGCATCCCTTGTCTGCCGTTCTTCAGACGTTACAATAGCATGTGTGAAGAAAAAAAAAGTATTTTTTTTTACACAAAATCCATCCTAATTTCTTTCCTCAAGAATTAGTCTGTTGTACAGGTCTGTGCATTTCAGTCCAAACTACCTTAGCCGCGTTTCCACCGCGGGAACTTTCCCCAGGAACTGGGAACTGTGGGCTGGGACTCGGTGTGTTTACACCGCAGGATCAGGGTCTAAATGAAGTTCCGGGTAAATATTTCCCCCTCCGAAAGTCTCTGCTGGCGAAGTAGTACTTTTTCAAAGTTCAGGAACTTTCGGGGGCGGGACTTGTGTGCTGAACATGCTGATTGGTTGCGTTCACGCCGCATTTTGATTGGATGACTCCACGCAGCATTCTATTTTAACCGCCATTTTTAAAACTATTGCGGTTCGTGGCTTCATGCAGTGAGAGTCTGTCTGCAAATATGGAATTTAATAATAAATAAAAAAAACACAGCTGGACTGACGACGAGGTTCAGGCTTTATTACACGTATTTGTGTAACAGGAAATTTTCTGCGCGTTCGTCCCAGCCGTCTCACGGTCAATGTCCGCATCGTCTAATTTGATAGCATTACAAGCTTTCTGAACACGTTTAGTATCAGTGCTCGTCTCTTTTCTGCCGTTTCGTTAATTACCTCGTTAGTAAACCAATACATCACAAACAACTGCAGCACAGTTTAAATCTCCTCCATACTTATTATAAATGTGCCGCTCAAAACTGATTACTGTCCGCCGCAGACTGGGAGGAGCCGTCCGCGCGCAGTTTATAATCTTCCCGGTACTTTAGACCGCGGTGTAAACGCAGAAAGCAACCGGTCTGGGGCAAAAAAAGTTCCTGGGACAAATTGTTCCGGGTAATTTCGGTGGAATCGCGGCTCTTTTCTATCGCCATCATCGAGGCTGAAAGTCGAGTGTCCCGTCGTATTTCTGGCACAAGTTTACTTGGCTTCAGTGCTGAGTGTGTCCGCTCGACAGAAGCCGTGGACACAGCGTCAGTCACCGCAACACATGCCGGTGTGTACGGCTGACACAAGCTCACACACACAGTTCTGAAGGAAATCAATGAGATCTGCGGGACTTTTGCCTTCACAATCAGTCCTGGCACACCGTACATTACAGCCAGCTCTGCTGTTACCGGACAGATCGACAGTGTGCGTGCGTACGCTGGATAAGGGATTTCTGCCGGAAGGTTTGAACCCGCTGGAGGTCGAGGAGGGAGAGTTGAAAAACTATTAAATCTACAGGAATATATTTTAGTTTGCACAGTTCGCTACAGACGCGGTTAGCTAGCTCTGACTACCAGTAATAGTACGCGCTCTGACCATCCAATCAAAGCACAACTTTAAAGGAGATTTTCTCAATGTTTAGATTTTTTTGCTCCTCAGATTCCAGATTTTCAATAGTTGTGTCTCGACCAAATATTGTCCTATCCTAACAAACCACACATCAATGGAAAGATTAATTATTCAGCTTTCAGATGACCTATACATCGCAATTTAAAAAAAATTTACCCATGTGACTGGTTTTGTGGTCCAGGGTCACATATGACGTCACGCTTGTTTTAAAAAACATACTTTAACATATAAATATTCCCAACACTTTAAATAGCCCACTTAAAGTGTTTATTACATGCTTAAAAAGAATAAATAAATGTAAATGAACAAAAATTTGCGTTACATTTACAATCCCGCCGCTCTGCTCACCTCTATGGTGTAGGTCTGGTCGTGTGTGACGGTCTCTCCGCTGCGCAGGGTCTTGGCGAGGGAAAACACAGTGTTCTGCTCTCCCGTCTGCTCGTCTCCCTCATCTCGACTCTGCTCTTCTCCCAGCCGCTCCTCTGCGTCCGACTCAGGCTTCTTTCTCTTCTTCTTCTGCTTCTTCTGGCCATCGGATTGAGCTTTCCTCTGCCGGTACTCGGCCAGCTGCAAGAGACGAGACACAAACACACACTCATAAGCCACAACAACACACACACCAATCGCACGATTGTCCAAAGATCGGTAAAAAGACCCACGGTAACGCGACACAGTTTGGTGAAGTTGAGGCGAATCATGATTGTTGATCAACTCTGTCACCTTCCTGCGCTCTGTCATGGCAAATCCTCTGCTTTAACCGGATTAGCAGCACAGACGTGCATTAAGACGGACATCTGCTTCATCATATGCGGCCGCATACGGTGACATCTATCGGTTTATCATTCATGTGAATCATAAATCATGTTCGGGAAGGAGTAAGAGCTTGAGAACATAAACATGCACATCATGATCACATGAATCCTGTTGCTTGTGCTGGAAACGGGATCAGGACTTCCGGCGCTAAAGTTTGTGTGTTAATACCTGAGCGGCTCACCTGATAACCTTTACTGACCCAAATACTCAACGTGAAGATCCTGCGCAGCTTAATTCTCGAATTAAGACAGAATAGTTACTTTCCTAATGTCTCTGATTTTACTGTGAATTACTTTTTTTGCATTTCACAGATGCATTTATCCAACGGTTGACATGCATTCCCCAGGAATCAAATTCATGACTTTGGCGTAGCTAGCACCATATTTTACTGTTTGAGCTCCAGGAACGATCAATCCCTCTTATTTTTCAACCTCGTTCCAGACCTAGGCTAATTTTTAATCAATTCCCAAAAGAAAAAGATCAAGTGCCTCCCAACATTTTTTCCTCTTTAAAGAGCCCATATTCTGCCTTCCACAAAGTCTTGCTGTAGTGTTCAGGCTCGACTAGAACAGGTTTTCCTGCTTGAATGTTGATTATTCTCCTCATATTCTCCATTGTTGCGGCTCCTCTCTTCCCAGTCTGTCAGTAACGCTCTGTTTACTTCCTGTCTCTATGAAGCCCCTCCGTCTGAAAAGCACACTGTGCTCTGATTGGTCGGCTGGAGCAGTGTGCTGTGATTGGTCGAGCGCTTCGAGTGTGTTTGGGAAATGTCCCGCCCCTTACCATAACCGCCAGTTTAACACACTACTAACTCACTCAACCAGGCTCCGCCCCTTTATTCTGCGTATTAATTATTATAACGAGGAATATTGTGATGTGTTAGAAACTCGAGACTACAGTGGAGGCGTTTCAGGAGTTCAGAAACACTGACTCTGATATAGAGAAGAACTGCAGCTCTCTCATGATCACACAGCAACACTACACACTGAAGAACGATGGAGATAAAGCACCCCATTAAATAACGTCTTATATTCAGAACTACAGCACACTACAGAAGTAAAACCAGTCACATGTTCATATAGTTTAACACACGGATAATCAGAACAACTGACAGAGACAGAATAACGGCGTCTGTGACCGAACACATGAACACACACCGTACATCACAAAACCAGCAGCTGGGAGAGAAAGCAGTGGCCACCTGTTTGCACACACACACACACACACACACACAAACACACACACACACACACACACACACACACACACACACACACCTGTCTTCAGAGAGAGACAAACACACAGCTGTCTGCAGACACACACACACACACACACACACACCTGTCTGCACACACACACGTCTGCGCACACACACACACACAGCTGTTTTGCGAGAGCAACAACACGTCTCACTATTTTCACCAGAGACAAGTTCATGTGGGATTTACTTCACAAAGATCTTTCAGTTTCTATGAAGACTAAATAACATTAATATAATGAACTGATTAAATGCATCAGAGATGTGGTAATCAATAAATATATAATGAAATGACAGTATAAATAGCCTCATTAAATAAATAAAAATATATACACAAACAAAAAAGCTAATATGCATAAAGCAAATCATTATATCATAAAAATAAACACATCATGTAATATTGAATCAATTAACATAAGCATAATTGGGACATAACTACAAATATATAATTATGTGAAATTTGTAAATTATGTAAAAAATAAGAGTGACCTGAAATACGACATTATGTAAATTGTATTGCACTTTTATTTAGTTATTTATTTGCATATTCTATGAAATATGTAATAATTAAATGACATGAATTGATCGTAGTGGGTTAAATCCCTCCATAAGTTTATGAATAAAGTTATGCTGTTTTTAGCACACAACAACACACTTATCAACTTGAGATGATGCACTGGCATCCACTGATAACTCACTCGTAAATGAATTGCCATAATTTGTTATAGTTCCATAAAGTGCTTAAACCACCCCTCGCCTCTATAATAGCTGAACATCTCGGTCCGGATCAGAACGCCAGGAGCGCTTTGACATTTTACCCAGAACCCCCCTCTCAAACACTCAAGAACATGAGTGAGAAACACATTTCACATTTCCCAGAAAACCTCTTAACGCCCGAGCCGAAATACAGCTGATTAAAAAAAAGAAAAAGAAAAAAAAGTCTATTTTGCTGTTACCATGGCGACGGGTCAGGAATCCGACGTGCGGCTTTTACATTATTTATGTAAACAAGCAAAAAGAGCGGTCGCACTAATGTACGTCCATTACAGTAAATGAACCCTAATGAGTGGAGAGGGAGAGTGTGAACACACACACACACTCCTGATCGCGGTGTCCAATAAGAGCTGATCCCGGATCAGAGGCGTCCCGCGGGATCAGAGCCAGTGTCTGGGATACAGCAAAGACTCCTGGGAAAGTTCAGCCGGAGAAACAACACGGCTCCACAGAGGCCAGCGGCTGTAACAACATCGACGATTACAGATTACACACACACACACACACACACACACACACACACACACACACACACACACACACACACACACACACACACACACACACACACACACACACACACACACACACACACACACACACACACACACACACACACACACACACACACACACACACACACACACACACACACAGAGGAGAAACAACACTCTCACGCTACATATGCCAACTGTGATGTTGATGTGTAAAACATTATCGTGATTATAACGGTAAAAAAAATGCTACGGTTAA
Source organism: Phoxinus dragarum (assembly GCA_033366665.1). Classification (NCBI taxonomy): domain Eukaryota; kingdom Metazoa; phylum Chordata; class Actinopteri; order Cypriniformes; family Leuciscidae; genus Phoxinus; species Phoxinus dragarum. The sequence goes on along the minus strand of JARPMJ010007507.1, from coordinate 16,821 downwards.
AAACTGTTAATAGGCTAACAGAAATTTTCCGTACTGTATACTGTACTTCTAATATAATTTTACAGTAAAGTACCGTTAAATTTACAGTGTTTAGAAGTGAAAAAGAACAAATTGTATTATTTACAGTGAAAACCGTAAATGAACATTCCCACAATTCCCTGCGGGACACTTCACATTTGATGTATTTTTGTTGAAATAATTGAGTTTCTTCATAGTTTTTCCTAATCAGTTATGTACATTAGTGTTTATGTTACATTTAATGTTGTTAAATTAATGTTTATTGCATTTATAAAATGTCGTGTGTTTGTGTAAATGACACTGAATCTTCTATATATTAATATTATTAACTTTCTCAGTTTATGGAAAAGCAGCTTGTGATGAGCTATGATGGATCATGTGACCCATCTCCACTGTGATTGGTGGTTGTCAGTGTATTACAATAGTACAGAACAGACATTAGCACTTCAATCAATCGGTAAATTAACATTATATCAGATAATGAAATATGTTTTGTTTTTTTTACTGTAAATTTAAGTTAAGTTTGTTGCTACTAGGGGTGTAACGATACACGTATTCGTATTGAACCGTTCGGTACAAGGCTTTCGGTTCGGTTTTCGGTACGCATTTTCAAACCGAACGGTGGTTCGTTGGACCATTTTTCCTGCCGACCAAAATTTCGTTATTTCAAATGTAGGCGCGTTGCGCGTTGCAAGCGCGCTCATAATGTAAGAGGCGCTGGTGCGAACACAACATTGCCCAACATCAAATGGCAAACGTTATGCAAGCGGAGCGAAACTGAGCTGCTCGTTATTGTGTGGTTGACGGACCGTTTATCAGTGTTTGGACCAATGCAGCGCAAGCCGACCTTGATCAAGCAGCACTGTTACTAACACAGCTAAAGAAAGCATTTCTCTGTTATTAGCGGATCAAACAGCGCTGACGTGGAAACCAGGAGACACATTGAGCCATGAATTAACTATTCAGTGTCCAGATCTGCAACATTCACCATGATTTACTGTAGTAACTAGGGATGCAAACGATTAATCGACGATCGATTAATTGTCGATACTACATTAATCGATCAAACTTATCGATCATCGATTAAGCAGGATCATGCGCGTGCGTGCTGCTCAACCGCGAAACACAAGCGAGCGCGCCGGAGTTATGTTTGGGACTATTTTACACCTTCATCATGACTATAAGTTTTCGTGTGCATTCGCAGCCTTTTGTTTTGTGCAAATGTAAGTTGTAATAGTTTATTATGTGTATTATGTGTATCTATATCTGATTTATCTCATATTGGATGCATTTGGTTAAGACTTGTTGAAGCGTGATCTTTAGCGCGCGCAGCTCAAACGGCACTGCACGACTAATAATGACTAATAATTTGGGACTGTCATATTACATAACATTATAAAGAGAACAATAGTGTAATAAATAGTCACATTGTGTATATAATAAAATAATACAAATAATAATAAATAATCACATTGTGAAGTATTTGGGTGTAGTTGCCGTGTCGCATTGTTCCAGGAAGAGCGCGTCCACAACATGAGTCATTCTGAATGGCACGTAACTCAAGTTCACTTGTGCATTCACGTCATTTTGTGCAGATATAATTTGTAATATCATGTTTATTTTGTATATATCGGACTAATCTCATATAGGTTGCGCTTCTTTGAGTTAAATAACGCGCTAGCAAAGTGCTCAACGGTTCATTCAGCGCGCGCCGCTCAAGTAGCAATGCACGACTAATAATGGGACTGTCATATTACATAACATCAGAACACTATTTTATTAAATCGTTGTGAATTCATTGGGTTTAGTTGCCGTTTTCAGTGCGTTTCAGTGCACGTCTAACGTAACACACTGCAAGCACGCATCTGAGGCGGCGTTGGTGACACGTTGTATTATTAGTCGTTATATTTGATTATTAAATAATTAATTTAATTATCATTCACATCGAAACATTTTACAATCCTACTAGCCTTTTATTTGGATTAAAAGCCATTCTCATTCATTTGGTGAGTAACATAGCGTTTTGAGCAAACTCTGTCATGCTGTTGGCTATATGCACTGCAGCAGACGCATAATTGATCGTTAATTTAAATTACGATCGATCATGGGAATTTGTGAAAATTGACATCCCTTCAGTTCTATATTTGAAGTTTCCAGGTCTAGTAATCTTACTGTTACCTTTCTCAGACCAAGCATCAATAAGTGCTGCTAATGTTTCAAGTTTTTCAAGTAGTTTACCAGATAGATTATTATATATAGACTTAATATAGTTTAGGCTAAGCCTACCCATATAGATTTTTATTTAACATTTATTTTATGTTGCTTAATGTTTGCAACAGGTGAGCCAGTGCACAATTATTTTTTATGATTTTAATTTTCTGTGCATAATTTATTTTGTTAAACTACATAAATGCCATTCTGTACCGTATCCCAACTGTTACTATAAAACATCATTTGAGCAATATAACATGCATTTTTGTTCAGTATATAAGCAATATTTTGCTTTTTATGTTAAAGACACTATTGATACCGTGAGAAATGTACATTCTCAGGAAAATAGCCGCTTATCAGTTAATCGTTAATCGATCGATAAGGTCAATCAATTAATGATTAATGAATTAATCGATAATTTGCATCCCTAGTAGTAACACTACTCACTGTAACCATGGAAGTGTGGCAGGAATAGGCGGCTATAATGCTTTTAAGTAACATTACGTCGGTTTTATTTCGACATTATGAATAATGTTAATCTCAAATGTTAATCTGAGCTCTAATAAACCTGTTTATAACTACTACAATATAACATATAATTTTTTCCAAGGAGCTGTTTTGTTTAATATGCTCCTAAGAAAAGTCAAGTATAGCTCCATCATTGCTCAAAGTTAAAAAAAATATCATACTTTATGACGTTAGTTTTAATAAAAATATAATTGAAAAAATAAAATCAAGGAAATTTCTGTCATTTCTTCCTTTTTGCTGTATCGAAAACTTACCGAACCGTGACACAAGTGTATCGTATCGAACTAACCGTGAATTTTGAGAACCGTTAACACCCCTAGTTGCTACCGTATTTTTTACGGTACATTTCTGGCAACCACAGCTGCCCGTTTTTTACTGTAAATTTAATGGATTTTTTATTATTTTTTTAAAAGTGTAGTTTAAAAAAACCAAAAAAAAAAAACATCCACACTTCATCCAAGGCCTGACATGACCATCTAAACACTTTACAATAAGGTCTAATTTGTTAACATTGATTTATTAACATTAATGTAAGTTAAAAAAATAAAACAGTTGTTCATGTTAGTTCACTGTGCATTAACTAATGTTAACACACATTTTGTTTTTTAAAAATGTATTAATAAATGCATTAGAAGTATTGTTCTTATTACCTCTAGTTCTAATATTGAGGACTGATAACAGTTGTAGAAACTGCACAATGTGAGTCTGGTGTTCTCTCAGAGTGAAACCCGAGACGGCAACAGCAGGAGCCGGAAGCCAAGCAATCGCACAGCTTGAAATTACATTTAATTTGTTTTTCCCCACAAAGGCTGGCATTAATCTCTGGGTTATCTAACCGGCGTCTCCTGCCGACACACACTTGGCCTCTGGAGACGTGGGTCTGTCTCTCCAGCGCTCGGTCCGCGGCGCTGCGCTCCTCAGGCCGACACCGTTTGAGGACATTAATGCTTTCACTCAGCAGAGACACATTCACGTGATCAAAAATTACCTTTATAATGTTACAAAAGATTCTACTTCAAATAAATGCTGTTCTTTACAACTTTCTATTCATCAAAGAATCCTGAGAAATACAATGCATCAATTTTCACACGGTTTCAACACTGATGATGATCATAAATGTGTCTTGAGCATCAGATCATCATATTACACTGATCTCTGGAGGATCATGTGACTCTGAAGACTGGAGTAATGACTGGAGTTGATCACAGGAATAAATTACAATATTTAATTATAATAATATTTCACAATTTTTACTGTATTTGATCAAATAAATGCAGTCATGAGCAGAAGAGACTCTTTCAAAAGCATTACAATTATTACTTTTAAATGTTAAATAATAAATGTTGTCAGCGGATCAAACACAGATTCTTCGAGGTGAAAGTTCACGCTCTGTGATGCTCAAATTATATATGTGTTATAATATGGACCAAACAATTACTGACAACAGTTAATGCGGATCAGAACAAGGTCACGCAAACATGTGCGCGGCTGTTAATTAAGATCATGATCGCGGAGTGTGTAGGACGTGTTTAATTATGCAGCCGCTACAGTTTTATTATAATATCTCTTGAGTGACACTTTTATTGGCCAAGCCAATTATCCTAGAATTATCCCTCTTGTTATCCAGAGCTTTTAGCCAGCAATCACAACACACACGCATGCATGCATACACACACACACACACACAAACAGACTCTCACACACATGCATACACACACACACACACACGCACACACACACACACACACAAACAGACTCACACACATGCACACACACACACACACACACACACACACACACAAACACACAAACAGACTCTCACACACACACACACACACACTCACACACAAACAGACTCACACACATGCACACACACAAACAGACTCACACACACAAAAAACACTCACTCACACACACGCACGCACTAACACAAACTCTTACACAGACTAGGGATGCTCCGATCCACCTTTTTTGTTTCCGATACCGATTCCGATACCTGCAATTCAATATCGGCCGATACCGAGTACCGATCCGATACCAGGGCATTTTTTTTATCAATTTCTTTCTATAACTGTGTGTTGAACTGATAATCACTCTTTTGTGTGTTAAACACAATCTACTCAATACAGACAACTTCATTACAAAGAAAAACAACAAATCAAAAAAAATATGACCATAATCTATGACAAAAAATGCTATTATAAACTAGAATAGTGGATAATTAAGCAGTAAAATTTAGTCTAGAAAAATCACAAGTGCTCAATAATTGTATTAAATCTGAACATGAAAAAACATGTAGTGGGGAACAAATGAGAATAAGTGTAACACTAAATATGGTAAAACGTTACACATTGCTCTTTGTATTGTTGTAAAATACATTCATGAAAAACAAGATAACAAAAATCAAAAAGATTAATTATTTTATAGCCTACTATAAAATGTTTTAAATGTATAGCACAGCGGTTTAATGAGGCAGCAACATGATGGATAGTACAGAACTATACAGAACAGTCTATACAGAACAGTCTATACAGAACAGTCGCTGTATTGATATGAAAAGCGGCACACAGCGCGTATGCGCATCCCGAGCGCAGAATGATGCGCTTGAAGCAACACGAGTCACAGCGCGCAGCGCGTCGAGTCCACATTGAAGATTTCAAAGCACGAAGGAAAGACATATTGAGTATTATACAGTATCTATCTAATCAATAGTTTATTTATTATTTTCTTTTAACAGTTTTAAATGTCATTTTCTGTGCGCGTGAAGAACAGTTAGCTGCTATAGTGCTCTGACTCCAGTGTTGTGAGAGACACCCGGTAGAAAGTAGTTAAGGTACAGCAATAAAGTCCAGCAAGATAAAGTTGTTTAATGCAAAACCATAGACCTTTATCTACAGATCAAGTATAATTATAGTAACATTGAATCATCTTGGAGAGAGTTTTTCATCGTGTTGACCGTCGTAACCGAACGCGACGCGCTGTTTGATGCTGACTGGAGAATGACTGACAGCCGCAGCGGAGGGAAAAGTGTACGTGATCTTGAATTTAATGACTTAAATATTAATTTATATCTCACATTATACTATATAATGGCTTCAGAACACTTATAATATAGTGCACGACAACTTTATGGTGCTTTATAATGTTTTTGTGCCTTTTGTGGGGCTTAACAATAGCACAGAATAGTATACGCACAATATCGGATTTGGATCGGCCTCGTCTGACCGATACCCGATCCAGCAAAAATGTCAGTATCGGAGCCGATCCCGATACTGAATATCGGATCGGCGCATCCCTAACACAGACTCACACACATGCATACACACACACACACAAACACTCACACACACACAAACAGACACACACTCACACAAACAGAGACACACACACACACACACACTCATAGAAACAAACAAACAGACACACACACACACACAAAAAAAACACTCAGACACACAAACTCTTACACAGACTCACACACACGCACACACTCTCTCTCACTCACACAAAAAAAACTCACACACATACAAACTCTCTCTCACACACACACACAAACAAAGTCACTCACTCACACACACACACACACACACACACACACAAACAAAGTCACTCACTCACTCACTCACTCACTCTCTCTCTCTCTCTCTCTCTCTCTCTCTCTCTCACACACACACTCTCTCTCTCTCACACACACACACACACACACACTCTCTCTCTCTCTCTCTCACACACACACACGCACTAAAACAAACTCTCTCACACACACACACACACACACACACACACTCACTAAAGAGCTCAGATCAGGGTACAGAAACACGCTGGGCTGGAACTATTGATTCTGCATAATGGAGCAGATCTGGAGTTAAGCAGCAACTGGACACACACTCACGGCTGCAGACGTGCCTCGGCTCGGTCTCATCTAATGCACAGGTTTAACACATGGCCAATTAAAAGCCCTAAACTGTTTAGATGTGGGTCAGATCACAGATATCAGGCATCAGGTTTAGAACTGTAGTTTTGTAGTTTCATGCATTCACATCGAGATAAAATAATTTCCAACGCTATGATTTGCACCATTGCTAGTCTTAGCATCATATTCACAACCGCAGCGTTTGTGTTTAGCGTCGAGACCGCGAGACTGTCCTCCAGTCGTGATCCCGAGAGCCGCTGCTAATGACACTGGCATGAAACCGCGAGCGCTAACAGCTGATGAACGCCAACTGCAGCAACACACACAGTGTTACTGTGCGGCAGGGGTCAGGGGTCATGCGCGGAGTGTGAGAGAGTGAGTGAGAGTGTGAGTGAGTGTGTGTGTGTGTGTGTCATTTGGCACTCACATTGAACAATGTTTACAAAGAGTAATCGTTTTGTTCACGTTTTTTTGATTATCGCTGTTGTAATGTATTATTTGGGAAGCCAGCAAGTGAGTTTAACTGGCAGAGTAGCCGCAGGTCGGAAGAACGAGTCAGTAGTTCGCTTGCTCGTTGCTCAGACGCACAGGTTGTGATATTTGTCTCCGTCTCCTTCCCACAGTCGTTTAAACGCGCGCTCGATTATCTCTAGGACCCTCCCCCTCCACACATTAGCCACTCACAGTGGCCATTCCCTATTCTTCTCACTCATTGGCCTGCCACACATTCCGGATTCATTGATAAGCCCCTTCCACGTTTAACGTGTAAAAAACAAAAGGGACAAATTTACTGGTCGCAGTCTGGAGCCCTGGTACCTGAATAATAGTGTTAGACTTTGTTACTCAGTTTTCATCTCTGCTTGTAATGTGTGTATTTGTTCTTAGTTTATTACTGTTCACTTGTGTTTAATAATGTTTGAACTTTATCAATTTGGCTAGTAGTTTTTAATGTGCTATCGAATAACTTAAAGTGAGCTTTCAGTAATAAATGAAACGCAAAGTTAGGATACATTTTTTTTTTTTATTCTGACCTGAAAAATTATCCAATCCATGGCTCAAAAAACGTAATTGATCCGCTGCACCACTAATGACAAATCTATTGCACTGAATACATGTCAAGGTAAGGAGAGATGGGTCATGTGACCGAGCAACTCTACAATCCCGCTGTCTGAGACGTCCACAGCGCTATTACACACGATCCGTCTGCAATAAATTACTTTTGCTCCAAAGCAGCACAATTTTAAGAAACGTGTTTTTCTGCTTTTGTTTGCATTCACTCCGAATGTTTACAAAAGAAAATATGAATCATCTCTTTCCATCACAGACGTCTTTATTCAGCGGCTCTTGACATTTACAAAGTGAATGTTGTGCCTGTCGGTCTGCGGCACTAATCGACTGGTGAGGAGAGTGTGAGAAGCGAACGCCGGTGTCAAGATGACATTTCAGTGGATTCAGGAATAATAGCTCAAATGAACTCAGGAGTAAACAATGCATGAAATAAGTGATTATCTTCTTCAAAAATTATTCATATTCACAGTATTGAAGGTGTAAAATGGTGGAATTTAAGTGTCTATTTAAAATTATTCACAGTCTTCTGTTGCTCAAATTCAGTCCAAATTAGTGCCGTGCAAAGATTGATCAAATCCAAAATAAAAGTTTGTGTTCACATACTGTGTAGAATTATTTTGTGTGTATATATATATATATATTAGGTGTGTAACGATATTCAAACCGAACCGAAAAACCGCGATACTCTCATTTCGAACCGAAAGCGCCCCGCCCCCTTCTGCCCCGCCCAGCTCTCACTTCACCTTATGTCACAAAACAATTTTTTCTGACATTTGATTAAATAGTAATTAGTAGCCTACACTTGTAACAACTAATGAAAGCTGTATTTTTACTAAATATACATTTCCAAGTGCATGTCACGTTATATTTGGTGATCGATCACGCTTGGCAGTTAGACTGCAGTGTTTCCCACACATAGACTAATTCGTGGGCGGTGCGCCACAGAATCAACACCGTCCGCTACATATTACGTTTTTTGGCGGCCGCCAAAGCGATTTTTTATCCCGCCAAAGCCTTATTTGATCGGTGAGTGATGTAGATTGAGTGAACAGACTGCTGCGCTTGTGACAGGGCGCATGTTACTGAAAGAACGAGCAGAGAGAGAGAGCTCGGCCGCGCGCGCGCACTCTCACCTTCTTAACTGTCTTGCACTCCCTCCCTCGCGCATATTAATCAAAATCTTGAATTGACACGATGGTAATGTCTGATAAACAACCTGCTGGTTTTGGGGTGTTTTGCATAATTGGTTGTTCCAGAAAAAAAAATAGTTCTTGCCACCTCATAGTTACCGGTAGTTTCATTTCTACAAATGGTGCAAACTCTGCTAGATTATAGATAAAAGATTCCCATTCCTCTGCCATTCTGTGATCGGCAGATCATGATTTTGGTGATTGGTAATCGGCCCCAAAAATGCTGATCGGAGCATCTCTAAAACCAAGTAAACACAACAGAAGTTGACCACTGTGCTTTACATAACTAAAGAAACAGGAAACATGAAAAGAAGAGCAAAATATAAATTAAACAATATAGTTAAACCCTCATTAAAAATTTAGAAAAATGCCAGTCCAAGAGATATAACTTTA